>JAQFXU010000022.1:0-150438 GCA_034693705.1 Spatulosminthurus flaviceps | reverse complement strand
GTGCTGATGGACACACGGACGTACAGACGTACAGACGTACGGACGTACGGACGTACGGACGGACAAAGGTATTTTACAAGGGGGCTGACGCCGCCCTAAAAACTGTTGGAACCGAACTTTCAACGACGGACACTGGTACATACTCGCAGGTACATACACGGGATATACTGTACACTCTGTCCCCCCCCCCACGTTGTCAAGCCACCGTACTGGTACTTGAAAATAGCTGATTTCCAAGTAACCGAACGCGTATTCCAATTTCCAAACAACAAGAAGTCTAATACACTCGAAATAATTTTTTGCTGAAAATATTGATTAATTTATTATCATTAATTTAATCAACTTATTTATGAGTCAACGTTGTTTGGAGTGCCCATGAGCTGTTAAATTTTCCATGATTTGGCTTTCGGTTTTTATGCAGACCTTCAACTAATGTCACGTGGGTTTAACATGCATATTCAAAGCCGAAATAGCATTTTCAAAAAAACTCAAAATATTTCAGAAATTTTGAAAATATACCCCCTAAGGCCCATCTACATTGAAAAGTACTTACAATAGCGTTTACCGCATTGCGCTAGCTGTATTAACGAAGAAGTTTTTCTGGTGACAAGACGAAAGTTGTAACGGTTCTGGGATTTGTTTGGAGGGCCCAGGGCCCACGAACTGCGCAGTTGCCTATTTTCCACGATTTGGCTTTCAGTTTTTAGAATGAAAACATGCAGACCTTCAACTCATGTCACATGGGTTTAAAATGCATATTCAAAGCCGAAAAAGCATTTTCAAAAAAACAAATTCAAAAAAGCGAAAATCAAAAATAAATTTGAAACAAAATTTAAAAATTCCCCCCCTTAGGCCCATCTACATTGAAAAGTAAGTACAATGACGTTTACCACATTGCTCTAGCTGTATTAACGAAGAAGTTTTCCTAGGGACAAACAACTTGTAACAGTTGCAATATATCGCTTCGCTCATAATACAAAGAAAAAGTGTATAATTATCTATATTTCTTGAACGAACGCATTCGTACAAAAATTTTAAAAAAATCATACAGAAGATTCTTCGTCCAAGTAATTTTCATTCTGAAAATTTTGTGTCCAAAAATTTTTCTTCTAGGAATTGTTTGGTCAAACATATTTCATCCATAAAAATTTGTCCATAGATTTGTTTGACCTTTATTGTTAGATTTTTCTCCCATGATTCAATTCATTCAACAAGCTTTCAACCAAAAATGTCAATCGCAAGAATGTCCGAGGATATTTAATCATCCGAATAATAATAAACTTGGCTTAAGTTTAACCAAATGCTAACCAACAGTATATTGATGACGTGCACACAAATTTTAAAATAGGGCTATACGCACACGATTGTACTGTAAATACTTCTTATCCACAACGTCGAGAGGATCTCAGGAAATTGCGTTTTCCAAAAATTCTCAGGAAATTGCGTTCGTCGAAAAAACGTTTTCCATGAAAAGTTTGTTGGGCGAATCTTCTCTTTAGTTGACATTTTTCCTGATTGGACTTTTTTCGGACAAACTCGAGTTGAGGATGCAATGATTCTTGCGTGAACGTTGTGAGTAAGTTGTTCCAACTGTGTAGGTAAGATTGTTTGGATCGTGGGATCTTAGGCTGAGGATTTTTGCACAAACTTGTGATTTAATGCTTGGGTATTTTATTACAGAATTAAGGGAATAAGTAAGGGCTGAAAATAATCTAGTTAATGAAAATATGTATTTTCGTCCTGAAAGTTTATCTGTGGTAAATGTATGAGGTGATCTGCATCATGTTCTCCAGGAGAGGCTTCGAAGTCATCGTAATGCAGCTGGTACTTACTGGTGAAAGTTTACTCGTGTATGCACTCAATGTTAGGATGGTATCTTCTAGGTTTTGCTGTTGTAGTTGAACTCTCTTGACTCTGTAGATTGGTATCATTTACGTCATGTTAATATGGTTCCTAGAATCCCAAATCAGGAATAATTCTATCAACG
Organism: Spatulosminthurus flaviceps; assembly: GCA_034693705.1. Taxonomy (NCBI): domain Eukaryota; kingdom Metazoa; phylum Arthropoda; class Collembola; order Symphypleona; family Sminthuridae; genus Spatulosminthurus; species Spatulosminthurus flaviceps. The sequence continues at coordinate 148,451 of JAQFXU010000022.1, read as the reverse complement.
CCCATACTTGTTCAGGAGGAGACGAACTTCCATTGCCGGCTGGAGCTTCCTTTTGTAGCTCCATACTTCTGCTGGAAGGGGCCTTCAAATTTCCACTACCGGTTAGAGCATTCTTCTATCGACCAATCAGGAAGGGTCGTATGAACTACCACTGCCTGTTAGAGCAGTTTTATTTGTAGACCAAGGCTTCTGCCGGTTCTGCCGGAAGGGTCGCTAAAGGTTAAACTTCCAGAACGCCAGAAACTTCCATCTATACTTGTCAAAGTTCTATTCAATTTTGACTCCGAATTGTTCTTCTGTCTTGCCTTTTCTGTAAATTCGCTCCCCACCCGGACTCGCAATTTGGGTCTGACGTAAATGATTTATTTACTTTGCTGCGAAACTGTTGTGAGGTTGGCTTATTGTTTGTCGAAGGACTCAGTTTTAGCTTTTGCAATTTAAGTTTGAAGTGTTTTTTAGATTTAGATTGTTGGCTTGCCACGTAAATCCATTGATGAGAATTCGGGGAAGTCATTTTTAATATTTCGATTCTTCTCAACGAGGATCCTAATTTCGGGGTTGTCGGGATTTCCCATCGAAATTAATTCCTCTACCACTCATTTTCCCTTGCCTTTGGAATCAGTGTCCCTCTGCCTTTGGAAACGACACTGATTCTGCCAGCCTTGGCGGGTTTTGGGTTTGTTTTAACTGTTGTTCTAAAAGGAAACATGATTAAATAGCTTTTAGTGTTGTCGAATAAGCTTGGGACATTTACTTCATTGCTGATTTAGATTTCCTGCCGATGTATCTTCCCGGTTGTGAACGTAATTTTTTAATAGGCTCACTGGGTGGGATTCTCCTATGTTTTGATGATCTACGCAGGCGCTTATGTTTTCCCTCACCATAACTCCTGGAATCCGGAAATCTAACTCCACAATATACTCGGCTTGCATTTTCACAGTTTTTAAAATGTTTTGAATTACCACACTCTCCAATGATTAACACAGCTGTGGAGTCATTACCAAACTCGTAACACCGGACGTACAGAGCCCAATCAATAGGATCCGCTAAAATTTCTAAGGAACCATTATTTTCACGCTTCCGCTCATAAGGTTTAGTTACTTTTGAAATGTAAGCTTGTGTTTTGGAAAAGCTCGAATGTCGACGACATGCTTCATCGAAAACATCGTCAACAATCGTCCTTTTCGCGCTGAAGTATTTATATTTTAGACACACCTCCTCAAAATACATTCCAATCCTACAATGAAAATATTTTTCACAAGAAATAAGTCCCGGAACTTTGTTTCCGTCCATAGGACAAGTTTGATTTGTCAAAGCCACTACATGTGGATCCAAGAGGCAGATTCTTTCTGGAATGAGAATACAAAATGATAATTTTGGGGAAAAATATAGCTCCAATGAGTAGGCGTGGGGTGTCAACATACCATTTATACAATCCAAGTATGTTTGGCAATTTTCCAAACTAGAGCCACTGAAGTTGCACTTCTTTGGGGGTGTGGGGCTGGAGGTCACTAAAGGAATCAGAAAGGCTACTGCGATGCAGAATGACGAGGAACTGTGCCATTTTATTTGGAAAAGGTTGTTGGTTAGAGTTGTCATGATGGGCTGATGTATTTGTTAATGGGTTAGTCTACGGCATGGAGATTTTAATGCAATTACATATCGTTCCGCTTACTTTCTTCCTCGCGAATCACTCTCATTGTAATTGTTCAACTGTGAATTAACAATCAAACCTACATTGAGAATTTCATGTAGCGCATTTATGTACGCTATTAAATCAATATATTATTTAAATAACTAAAGTCCATTAAGACATGCTCGTTCTAAACAGCTAATTTCGTTCCTTGAAACACGCAAGTTCGTCGTTTCGGCTCTTCACACACTGGCGAGTCAAGCCAGAATGAGCCCTGAGGAGGGACTTCATGCAACATTTAGGTTTAGTCTAAACAATGCACGAAGCCCCGCCTCACGGCTTATTCTGGCTTGACTAGGCAGTATGGACAAATCAGAATTATTTCTGAACAACCAATCTATGCAAACAGTTTCACTGACGTTATTTTGGTTTAAATTTTTAGGGCGGCGTGATAAAAAATGCTATTTCTAAATGTGGTAGTTCTATGTTTTGGTAGAAGTAATTTATTATTTCTGTTAGAAGGAAGTAATGTGAATTCAACTGAAATTACTTGGATTTTCCAGAAGCGCGTGGCTTTAAAATGGCGTCCGTGGTTTCGTTATCAATACGCAAAAACTGCTGGACCGATTTCCCTCTACATTTTTGGGACCATTACTTGGGCTATACATTCGGTTAAGTTCGTTTCTGCTTAAAATCGGTCAGCGCGTTCGCTCGAAAAAAAAATAATAGCCAACATTTTTTTGGAAAAAGTTGTTTTTGGCTGAAAAATTTTTTTGGGATAAAATTTTTTAAATTTTTTTTCAAAATTACATTTCCCATGTCAAAAATTTATTTTTGCCTGTTTTTTTTGCTTGAACTATATTTTTTGGTTGAAAATTTATTTTGAAATTTTAGTTTTTAATCAAATTAAAATTGAAGTAATATCAAAGGCGGGGAACCAAGGATGACCGTACCCACGCTAGATCACGTAAATATCTAACTTATAAGATTTTGATTTCGCTAACAACAATCCGTCGCTAAATTCCATCCGATTATTGGTACCCGCTAAACCCTAATATAGAAGTAACTCTTTCACGGATTTCATTTCATTTCAATTAAAATTCAACTACTTGGAATGATTAAAATTAACTTCTAGTGTTGGTAAATATTCAATATTGAGCTATGAACAATAGTTGCACTTAAATTCCAAATTCCAGCTATAATTGAAATGGTTAAAGCTGTTGGTTGACCATTCATTTGCAGTTTCACACTACCACGCAACCTTTGGCTTTTTCTTCTGATTTCATTTAGAAAGGTTTCTTCATCCTAATTTTATTTAAACTCCGTGTTTGAATATTGTAACACTACTTGGGATGACCTCAACTTCGTATCAAATATACATACTTTATTTGCGAACAACAGAAAGACACTTTGAAATTGCAAGGAAACCTAAAAAATTCCAAATCAAATGAACAAATTGAAAATATACCACACTTTTAGATTATTTCAATGCTGGGAAACTTGAATTTTCGTGTTATTTTTTTTACACATGTGTTAACTTTTACTTGAACTTGACCATGAAAATCCCAAAATCGTGATCAGGTTTTCCAGCATCTTGACTTGAAACCGAACTTGACATCTCTTACAAGTTCTATGGTTTAACTTGAAAGAACAAGAATTTGACTTGATGCAAATATTCGTGCTCCAGTTTAGCCAAGATTTGAACCTGACCGGAAATGCTCAAGTAATTTAAAAGATTAATTTGAACCTGACCTGAACTTGACAATGACTTTAAAAACGTCAGTTTTACTTGAACTTCCCGCATCTCTAGTTGCAAAAAAAAAGACCAAAGTAGCCTTGAACCCACAAGGTAAATGCCCGATCTCGTCCGCCATTTATTGACCATCATAGAATCCTTCGTACTTTGTAATTTTGTCGACTACTATTATTACCCGTGCTATGCGTGATACCTATGAAGTGATACCTACAATATTTTTTATGACGTTGGATCAGTTTGAATCATTGCGACCGATTTGCATGTCATCATATAAACTTTTCGGTCTGGATTACGCCAGACCTGTGGATCATGGTGACGACGATCCTTTATGTCTCTCTAATGCAATGCAGTGTAGTCGCTACAGTGACGTCATCAGTGTTGCCGTATGCCATGAGCCATCCTTTAACATTGAACATTATATTATACATAGGGTCGTTATCCCATACCATGCTGAAGCGTATATAGGGTCGTTTCCCCCTTCAGTGTTAAACGAAGTAGCGCAGTAAAATTTTAACAATCAATGTCTTATTAGCAATTATTGTGATTAACACCGTCGGGCAACGTATGGAAGGAATAATCAGCGTGCTATGGTGCATTGTCAAAAGTTAACCTGTGGATTACGTCGTGCTTCGGATTTCTGAATGCTAAAACAGGACGACCCTACCTTATACATGCTAACGACACGATTACCATACCTACTACTACATGCTAAGATACCACTACCCTATTTTATACATGCTGAAAACACGAAGATCCTATCCTCTGTATGCTAAGACAAGACGACTCTATCTTGCGACGCCTGTTAAGACGCCATAAGCCAGGTCGGGTGTAGATAATCCAGTCAACGACGTCTGACGACTTCGACTAAAACTCGGCTCAAATTGTTACTCAAGCCTTCGGAAAATGTTAAAATAAAGTTTTGACAAGAAATTAGTACGAAATTATCACACCTCACGAATACATCCGCATCGCCTTGGATCAGACGAGTGAAGATAGTTATAAACCCATGAAACAACCAGTCACAATAACAGTTTAGTTTTAGAAAGAGCAAAAACGTTTATTGGTGAGGGAAGTTCTAATTTTCAACATTATAAAATATTGAACAATGTGTAATAATAATCCTACAAACGGTAAATGAAAGTCTTACAAGCTCAACTAATTAAAATATATTAAGCCGTGAAAAGTAACTTCAAATATAAAAATGTATTTCCACGAAACAGAAAATAGACGCTTTTACTTGAGGTGAGATTCTGGTACTTTCAAGCAAGCAAAATGTTCCAATATACATTGGAATCCATCCACACGAACTTTACTGGACTAATTAGAAATCGGTGACAAGCTTAACCAGAACCGGAACTTGGGGTGAACAATGCGGGACGTGGTTGAGATCAGATTGTCAAAAAAGCCAATAGATTCACATTGAATAGACTACATGGTTTTATATTGTATGAATAGCAGTTGAAAGATACTGCCAATGCCAAACACTTCACTCTAACCATTTCATTGAGTAGTTCAAATAATACCTTAAGAATAAACATAGAGGCGCTTCGAGCCAATTATCCTACAGTGTATAGGATAGTGCTTGTAAATAGTAGAGATAAAAGTACGACATAATGAAAAACATCGCTTCGCGATAATTTAAAGCTCTCGTGTGGACTTAGTGGCGTTAGCTCTCGGTGGCGTTAGCTACGGCCATCTCTCAGTCCACCGCGTTAGTATATAATATTCATATTATTTTAAATAATCCCCCGAAAAAAAGAAATACTTTTCAGCCAAAAAGATTTTCAACCAAAAAACGTTTTCGACCTTAAAAAATTTTTTATTAAAAAAATTAATATACAATTTGCAACCAAAAATAATTTTTAAACTAAAAAACATTTTTTAGGCAAATATAAATAATTGAAAAAAAATGTTTGTACGTTCGAACAGCGGAACGATTTCAACCAAAACAAGCCAAGAACGAAAGTCGAGGCATGACCCCTATTTAATGTTCACAAAAATTTTGAACAAAATCGGTCAAATTTTTTGAGTTATCGTGCGGATGGACACACGGACGTAAGGACAAGGGTATTTTACGACACAGGTTGACGCCGCCTAAAAAGTAGGATAATAATTCTTGCCAGCGTGATGTAGGGGTAAGTTCATTATTGGTTGAAATTGGTCCATAGGTGTTTGTGAGTAATTAAATGGTTCACAGAAAGTTTAAACCTTTTTTCTTCCAAACTACGGCACCGATTTCTATGAATTTTTTTGTAATGATAAAATACGCAGTAAAATGTACATCTATTGAAATCTGTTGCAAATTTTTTGCGAAAAAAATTAATGTTAATACACCTTTATTTAAGTTATTTTGGCCATGCAAAATCAGTAATGCTTCTTACTCCTGGACAATTATTTGATCTTTGATCAAGAATAAAGCAAAGTTGCCAAAGAGCTTTATATTAAACCCAGCACAGCTGGATGTTGGGGTTTTGACCAATAATTGGGTTTTCATTAACTGAACTTATTCATTTCATCAATAATTTTTCATTTCAGATTATTTTTCCCACAGGCAGGAATTTTGATGCAACTCCAACTGCCATGTATCCATTCCTAAAGGGAGTCTCAGAGGTTCAAGCGCTCCCTCCTCCCTTGGATGGAGCAATTTTTATTTGCATCCGATACAAATCTCTTCCGAGCTTGAGATCACAGAGGAAGTCGCTTAGCATCAGGGTTCATGTATGTACTGATTCAATTTGAAATTTGCAAGTATAGAGCGATGTTGAAACTCCTTTGAAAAGTCAGTTCATGGAACCGTCACAAACCACAAATTCATATTTCATTCACAAGTTATGTGAAGCTCGGGAGTTCATGCAACTGAAATAATACGATATGTGGAGCAAACCCTCCTCTTGTCGAAGTAGATGGGCAGTGTGCTTTAGAAACATATTTTTGCAGCTACCGAGATCGTTCTATTTTGATTTCAATTTCCCTCCTAATTCTGGGTTACTTATTTTCATTACTTCCAGTCTACATTTTTCAAAATAGCTGGAATTCATATTTATTTTGTCTAAAATTAATCATACATTTATGAAATAAATTTTGTTCCTCTTAAAAATTAATAAAGGTTGTGTAGGTTAATTGGTTATTTCAGAGGAGAAACTACGTTATTCCTGCATCGCTGAGTCATTATAATTTTATCAAAGAAGCTCTATTGACTCGATAGATAAAACCCTCTGCAGCACAAGAGCCAGACGTTCAGGTAGGTCCAGCAATAACTCAAGGAAATTCAAAAGTGTAATTTTATAAGGGAACTCCAATATCAATACCAAAGGACTCCAGAGTTGAATAAAACTTTGACGGAGAATATTTCCTTTGAATGAATGAATCATGAATATGAAGCTTAACCGCCTGTGCGGGCAAAGCACTCCATGGTTTCCCCAGCTACTCGATCATATATGTCGGGCTTGTTCTTGATAGCCATTTTAAAACATGGTGCTGGGATGTATGTATTCATCGTTTACACCCAAAAATATTTTTGGAAGTGTAGGAAGTGGTAAAGGGAGGAGGGCGAATAAATTTGGTATGTTACAATAATAACACCATCCTAATCAATTACTTCACATGGTTGAACCCACTGGATAACCAAAAGGTACCTAAGCCCACCCCCTACTGATTTGACAAGGATTACGGTTCGAAACCCCGAGAATTTCACAGCAAACACGTTATTAATTTGATTTTTCAATCAAATACATTCCAACCTTGCGAGGAAATTGTACGACGCTTCCGCTGGAAATGCTCGGCAAATTACCAATTTTGCAGTGCGTGGCAGTGTAGAAATTCTGTTGCGAGAGCTTTCGAAGTATTTTATTTGTCTATATTAATACGATAAACGTTCCAAAAACTATGAACCTACTGAAAACAGGAACTAACCATGTTGACCTGGAAAAATTACAAGAGGTCACATTTAAACTTTAAATAATTAATACATCCATAGGAAAATATTAGGGCCGTTAAAGTAGCGACACCTAGGGGAAACGAGCCTTAAAACTGAAACTAGTTGATTCTTCATACGTACATTAAGCTTGTGGCTCTGCTTTTATAATTGAAACTATTTACATCATGCGCTGTAGGTTTCAGAGCTTAATGCTATACCGCTGTCTATATAAGTCGTCATATGGAGGAAAACTTGTTCTTAATCAGTTACCCTGCGTGGTAACACGCCTTGGCTGTAGATGTCGCAGAAGCCGGACGAATCATGCAAAAAAATTTTGAGGCAAGAGTTCCATTTCAAATCAGTCAAAACTTTGTCAGCTAAAGAAAATGTAGCTAAAAAATCATACATAAAAAAATACTTCATTTATCGTTTGGTGTTACACAATTCGTCGGCTAAAGTGCAAAAGGGGCTATATGCAAAAATCCTTAATACGAGATAGTTCCAACTCTGTGCGCTTACAATTCTAATGCAAAAAGGGGCTATACGCATTCCCGCAGCTGCTTGCATGGCTACCCTTCTGTACGTACATGCACAGACTTGGCTCCTTTGAAAATTAAGCGATCACTGCATATAGCCCCTTCTTGCACAACGCTTCTAAAATTATGGCCCCTTTTGCACTTTAGCCGACGGCATTCACATCATTTTTACAAGATATAAACATGGAAAAAATTTAGCGAGCTTATGTCACTCCTTATTTGGTCAATTTCTACTTCTGGACTTCTGGACATGATGTACATTGATATCTTAGAACAATCAAAACAAACTGAAGTTCAAAGCATGTACACTCAAATCGTCTTTTCCGCCTCTTGGCTAAAACTATTTTTGGAAGATTCTTCCTGAACGCGATGGGGCAGGGGTGCCCATACTAATATGTAACGGATTCTGTGCGAAATTCATATGCATGCCACCAGTGAGGAGAATTTGATCTTATCGTACGTTGTCCTTTGTCCTAATTCCTTGCGACTCATTTGTCTTTAAATAGTTCAAACCATTTATATGTGCAATAAGGTCTGACGATTTTAACTCAATACCTTCATGTGCTCGGTATTCTACAAATATGAATGCCTCCTATGTTAGAATTGTTTCGCGTCATTTAGCCACACCCCCTTTAATTCCTTTTGCTCCCTTGATACCAAAAAGGTTAGCATTTGTATCACTCCTATTAGCATGATATTTTTTAATACATTTGGAATTGACCAGATCAATTTTTCCAACAAAATTTCTCGAAATCCCTGAATTAAAAACTAAGCATTTCTCATTATTTTATATCGAATACGGAAAAAATGTGAAGTAACAAAAGTGCAATTTAGAATTCAACTACAAATTTTCCCACTTTTTCCAACAGGTTTTTCCGAATTAATATCCACCCAACCAAATCCATTGGATTATAAGTGTACTAAATTACATTCAAAAACATCACTTAAGGCCACTTCGGGAAATCAGGTCTGAAATTCCATGGAACACCTCTGCATTTCATAAGGAATTATTAAAAAATTTCTAGGACGTCAAACCAGGATTTTTTGTTGAGTGTGTGGTTCTAATGAAGGCAAATTCTGGTCAAATACTCTTTTTTCTCCAGAAAAAACACAATTGGACAGGACTATTGATGGAGGCAGATCCCGCTCTTCAGCCCGCGCTCTTGTGGGTCTCGGATGTTTGCTTATCCCCTTCCTGGCCCTTACAACAATATTTCCTCGGTAATTCATCTTATTCTGAAGTGAATAAATATCAAAGCTAGCCACGCTTGAGTTTTATTTGTTTTTATACAAAATATATCCAATGCAGCTCGAGTTCGTAATCCATAATCGATGGAATGGTCAAAATTACGTGCGTACTCCGTGAGCACCTAATATGAATGATGAGATGCACAAAGCCCGGAGGAAAGGTGTGATGGTCAAGTGCTTTCCTCACAGTGAGAAGTATATGAGCCCCCATGAATGTAACTCACGTAGGCTTTTTCAGTTTGAATGTCCACCAAGGCTTAAGACCTTATGACGCGGCCAAAACACTTCCCTTTAATGATGAACTAACAATTGATGTAAGTACGACATTTTCCGCGCATATTTTCTATGTTCATCATATGTATACACATGCATATGTACGTACATACCTAAGGAATAGCTCCATGCAATTGGACTCAATTACTATTATTTTCCCTTCAGTATACATACAACGTGAATGGGCACTTGTACCAAATGGAAAGACGGTTGTAAAAGAGTTTTTCCTCTCCAAAGGATACCAACTCATTCTACAAAATGAAAATGACTTCATTTTTAAAAGCAACAACTTAACTTGATAGCTTCAAATCCCAACGTGGGATTTCCAGGCTAAAACCATTTAATTTTTTTCTACAAGATTTAGCCAAAAAAATTTCCTATTATTTATTTACTCTTGAAAAATCCCGTCAGTTGGTGTCGCCGAACTGGTTAACATTTTTTGTGTAAGTCCGAAGGTTTAAAGGATTATGAGACATTTTCTATTGCATTTGTAATCAAAAGTAAACGTTCCTCTTTGTACACTGCATTATTATTGGAAAAAACATGAAAATTTCCTCTTTACTCTCTGACAGGACGGGGGATAGGGGAATTCTCTTGAAGCAAGATGAACTTCTTTTGGTCAGCAGAGGAATTCCTATTTATGTAACAGAATACACCCTGCTAATAGCGGGAATAATTTTTTAAATTCCAAAACAATGCGCTGTAAAACTAATAAGCATTTTTTTTACACTGAAGTGAGCAACTTGCGCGGGGAGACACCCAAGAGAGTAGAAACTTTTTGAACATTTCTTATTTTATAGATGCGTAGAGATACTTTACGGACATTATAAAAAGCATTAAAAATCCATTATTATATTTATTATTATTATTGCCTTGTATTTCTCAACTTGCCGTCTATACCCTGAAATATTAATGGTTTCTAAGTATCTACTATTAAATTTATTAGTGTACTTATAAGGATTTGTATGAAGTTATGATTCAACAAATAACAATTTTATTGTTGATAATAATCACCGGAGAGAAAACATTGGGGCAGAGTTACTCCATCTCGCTCATCATTTAGTATGGGCTATTAGAAGGCTATTCCCTGGAAATTGCTATGATTGGCAGATTGGCTCTCGTTCCTTTATATGCATTTTTTTTAGCCGTAAAGGAATAAAATAGGAAGAAAAGTAGGGTTAAGGAAGAGTAAAATGTAGGTTGAGGGAGGAATTAAAGTTAGGAATTAGAATTAGAGTAGGTAAATTTATTGAATGAAGCGAGAAAGGCAAGTGTAATAGTTGAGTTGTTCGCGCGAGCACAGCTTAAGGCTGAATGATCTTTATTCGGAGACGTTGAATAATAGAAAAGTAACTAGCCAATAGGCTAGTTATAATAATAATTCTTAAAAAACAAAAGAGTTGAGTGTTGAGGTCAAAACACTGCTTGCCCTAATAACTCCAAGGATGATTCTCCCGAACGGACAATATGTTTCATCCATTATCAGGAATTGTTTTAAAAATATTTAGCTTTCCTATGGACGTGCCCTGCCCTACTTTGCCTCTGTGCGGATACTTTGGGGAGAACTGTGGTTGAAAGTGCTAGCAACATGTCCGTTCTTCGGCTATTTTCAAATCAACATGATGAAATCCTTTAGGTATCTAGGATGTCCAATGTATCCATATATACGCACATCCTCCATTTTCGGCTTGCCACACATTCTTTTGAAATACGTGCCTGTGTCTGGAAATACGATAATACGAGAGTCACATTGAATTCAACCTGCCATTGCATATGTATAAAAGTTTCTCCTCAAAATTTGCCCACAATTGTAGTCACAGGGAAAATTCTCGATCAGCGCCGATGCCCATGTATTATCATTTCTCAAAATGAACCTGTACTTACGATGAAAATAAATAAATAATTAATTTTACAGTTCCTCAAGAGGTCGCAAGCAGAATCTTGTAAAGAGCAATTTCAAGATGCTTTCCTCTATGGCGCCACCCCTAAAATATAAAGGGAATAAAAAATCAAGATGAATTGTCTTTAATTATTTTTATTTGTTTATTTTCATTCGAAAGTATTGAAACGCATTTTGAAAATACGGGATTTTAGTAGTAGATAAATTGCGCCCGCCGGAAGAACTTTCTCACGGATGAAACGGTAGGTGTCGCTGGGATGCTCATCCAAGAAGAACGTCTCTGTACTGAATGGTGTGGTAACGGGGATACGGCGTATAGCTTTATTTACATTCCGCGAAGAATGGGACAAGATCCATTTAACTCCGTCATTGGCCCGTCCATACATGGAACTGTCTGCCAGGCTACTGAAGCAAAGAAGATTGCTCGTAGTAATCTAGAGAAAATCCCCAGTTGGAGCCTATCCATCCTTGTGTCATCATTGAAGCATTTGATTTTTTATGCTCATACCACTACTGACTTTCTTCACCATCATAATTCTCCTTCCTGACGCGCCCAGCGCAGCGTTCCCTTCAGAAGGGAATTCTGCTCATCTCCGAACAATTCAGTTTTTGAATGCCTTCCTAGAAAATGAAGAGAAGGAGAAAGAGAGAGAGAGAGAATGATGAAACAATCGAGACTTATTTTTTCTATTGGGTAGCAGATGAGTGGAATGTGGTGATTCAATTGACAAAGTCTAAGAAAGCGGGAAGTACCAAGTGATAGATAAGTTACAAAGAGCAAAGTTTTCTGCCCACATTGGGGATATTGACATTATGTTACGTTGGATTTCTTGAGAATTCTAACCGTATACACTCACTCACTCACAGACTCTCATTTTTCTCTCGCTTTTCCCTCTCATTCTCTCTCTCTCTCCATACTCCTGGATCCAGAAACATATTGGCTCTTTTTCGCTCCTTCCACTCGTCAATACTCACAAGTGTAGAAGGCCTGGGGAGGGAGGTTGATGTTGGGTGCGGGAGGAAATTCCCTGGGTAAAAGTCATCCGTCTTGGGTCTGTTGCTTAAGGGACTAGGCAGCTTCTCAGCCTCTTTATCACATTTTGCTTTTGTGCTGTCATTGATGAATGAAATCAATAACAAGTGCTCCGTGTATGTGTGTGTGGCTTGGATCCGTGAAAAACTACTGCGACCACAAAATCATCGACCATACTGACTTTTCTCTTTCTTTTCTTCTTTTCCTTCACTTACTCTCTCTCTCTCTCTCTCTCTCTCTCTCTTTGCTCTCTGTCGCTTTCTCTCACTCACTCTCATATATCTATCTACTACTCTGGCTTTGTCACCCTTTGTAGCCGCTCAACTTCTTATAAATTTATAACTATCGGTAAGCCTCGGAACAAGGGCAAGAGAAGGAGTATCTACTCCGTGTAAAAGGATGGCATTAGCACATATAGAATTTTGATACTGGAGGAAAAAGCAATCTCCCATACGCTTCAGAGTATATCCACTACCAGCCAAGGAATCTACACATGAATCGGTCAGTTCAAGTGTGCACTATGTACTTGTTAGCAGAAGTTGTTGGAGAGCTAGGGAAAAAACTTAAAAGTTGCTCCAGCTTTTATTTAGTCCAGCCTTTTCAACCAGGCCCGGAAAGCTTGTTGGCGAGTGAAAGAGAGGGAAAAGCTCTGGCCAGTTCATATCCCGCCACTATTTACGCCTTGACTTGAACTCACAATTAGGTACTTGTAAGAATGCCATTTTCAAATGGCACTTTCCCCAACTCTCCGCTCCCTCCCAAACCATGAGATTTACCTAGCCGTACATAGATAGGGGAAAAAATGAGAGAATCCTCATACTTTTCTCTCCCTGTATCACTGTATAAGATACATATAGGTGGAATTGGGTGAGAATTTTCCAATAGGAATTTCCACAAGCAATAAAAGCCAAGTGATTTGTTTCCAGTTCTGTACCACCAACTGAATTAAATGTCTATAAATGAGGTAGATGGATGAGCGGGTGGCGGTGAGAGTTGAGACAGGGTTTATATGTTTCTGACAAGGTGAAGCCATAATACCATCCCCAGGTCTTTTCCTATCTCGCTTTCATAGATGCATTTACTTTGGTAAGCATTTGATGCTCACATAGATACATGCATCCACCCACTTCTAGGACATTATCAAAGTAGAGACTTAGGAGCGGTGTGTGTGCCAAGAGGCTATGTATACAGAGGATGACAAACACGGGACTGGGGGACAATAGGTTTGGTTTGGTAAAACCAGCTATTGGTGTGGTAAGAATCGGAAAGAGCCCAGCTTGTTTTGCAGCCATTTCCTCTGAATAGGTTCTAAATGTGTGTGCATGGGGAGTGCATATATAAGGAGAGTTGTTGTTCCCAAGTACTTATATATAGCTTTATGGGCTTTAATGTTCACACGGAATCATAGACTTTGATAGTAGAGCTTTGGGAAGAGCAAGGATTTGCTTGTTGAGACTCTTTCTCTCTCACTTTCTCTTTGGCTTTCCCTCCGTCTCCTGGCAAGTTTTTCTATGGTGAAGTGACCAAGGAAGTGGATGAGAAAAATGTGATTGTTTTTATGCTGGCCATTTCAAGAATGAGAATGGTAGGAAGGCATAAGTGTTGGCTCAAGTGAGTGGCGGGTAGTAACGCCAAAGTAATAATATTGAATGTATCCGTGGTTTTTTCCATGATGAGAGAGAGAGAGAGAGAGAGAGTTTGAGGCTCAACTTTGGGAGCACTTGTCGCTTACAGTAATACAGCAAAGGACAATTGGATAGTCAAAAAATCAGGGGAGTGGCTCGTGGAAAGTGTCATCTGGGCGAGACTTTTATGAGAAAAGATTGGGTGCGCAGGGACCCAGTATATTTTTTCCTGGTTTGAAGTATTAGTTGCAGTAGACTTAGAGATTGTATGGCTCTCGCTCTCTCCTTTTATTTTCTCATACAACAATATATATATACAAGAGGAAAAACATTTCTTATATAATCTTTGGTATAAAAGTGACATTAGAATTCTGTTTGTCTATGTCTTGTCGTCAGAGTATTCGTCGCTGTAGGTATGTAGAATGCATATTTTTTTTGTAACAGTATCGCTTCACGTGTATTCCTTTTTTTTCTTACATGTACAAACTTTCACTGCACACCCACACCCACACACACACACATACACTGTTTAACTTACGCAGGATTTTCTAATGCTCCTCTATCGTTCCTCTTCCCACTGTTAGAATTCCTTTCGATAAAATACATTCTATGACTTGGAGCAAAAATTTGGTGTTTACTTGACTCTTTTCCCCCTCTCCTTCATCCTTCCAGTTTTTCTTTAAAGGTTTTCAATTTTTTTTCTCTTGCTTCGGCTCCTTCAATTTTTTTCTCCCTGTTCTGTGAAAACACATTCCTTCGGGCTAAATGTGCTTGTATGAGTTGTAATCTCTGTTGGAGGTGTTCGTCACTCTCTCTCTCTCTCTCTCTCTCTCTTTCTTCCTATGTGAATGTATTTAGTAACATATGGTATTTTTTCGTATAGGTTTTTTTGAGTACATATGGATAGAGTAGTCCATGTATAGTTAGTTTATTATTATTATATAATGTTATTTTTTAAAGAGGTGGTTCCCCTAGAGCTACATATTAGATATAGTTATTACTTACACATATATAACGTTTTTTGTTAAATCCCTGTTCTGTCCTTTTTTTTGCGCTTAAAATTTGTTTTTATTGCTCTCCATTTACAACGATTTTTTACACAATCTTGGTACATTCTGGGCTTATTTTTTTTCTTTGCTTGTTAAAAAACCTATAGCTTCAAGTTGTGGGACAAAAGGTCTCTTTTGTAAGAAAAATTGCAATAATGTTTGTTTTGAACAACAGTCGTGTTATTAATAATTCCTTGTGAAATCTGTGAGTAAGTGTGTGTATGTGTGTACGCATGTATGTAATAATAGGTGGTGATAATTTTGGATTTTTGAGACATTATTATATTTCAGTTCCCTCGGCACTTTCATCCTCGTAGCCTTCGTCGGGACTTTCATTGATTTGTGTTTTCAACTGACGTTGTAGTCGAGCTACCATGCCGGATTCACCTCGTCGTTGCTGTTGCTTTGAGGACTTTTCTAAGGTTGAGGTGGAGTTGACGCCGGCTTTGTCCTCACTGTTAGTGGCAGTGCCGACAGTGGCTGTGGTGATGGTCATGGTGTCTGCAGTGCCGGAGGATGACATGATGGACTCGGTTTCAGCCTCCATGGCAGCCTTCTCCTCCTCGCTTTGTTCCAAGATGGGTGCACAGGTACAATTGGCAGCTCCCGCGCTAGTCATCACCACACTGCTGTTGGCAACGAGCATGGAGCCAGCGCCGTAAGCAACTCCCATGTTACTCATGAAGTACTCATCGGTGGAGCCGTTGTAGATGAGAGCACCGTCAGGAGCGACCATGTAAGCTGAGAAGTACTCTCCGGTGGATGTGGGCCCATACATGAGCCCGGGAGGAGGTGGGGGATAGAGATGTTGACCACAGGAAATCATAGGTGTGGGGTTGATATATTCCTTGGGATATTTGGCAAGGTCGTAGTTGGGAGGAATGGAGAGATTGGGATTGTAGGTTGAGGGGGACCTCCTCACCAGAGTATTTACATTGAGACTTTTGGGGAGTCCGTAGTCCATGGGGTAGACGGCCGTGGGTGGGAAATGGGCTCCGGGATTAGCTGAGGGCTCGGGTGGTGGGAAGACGGAATTATTGTGGAAATTATTTGGATTGCTGGCAAAGCATGTGGTCTCGTGTCCATCACCCTCCACGCGCTTTCCAGCTGATACACTCGCAACACCTTCAATCAGATCGGGATTGGAGTCTCCAATGCCCAGTTCGGAGGAGGTGCTCAAGAGGAAAACAGAGCCATTGGATTTGGTGGCTGTGGTGAGAGTAGAGGCTTCGGAGAGATGTCGATTCATTTTGCCTGCACAACCTGTCGTGGCTGATGAGTCCTTGGAGGAGTCTTTCTTTATAGAACGTGAGGATGGATTCTGCTTGCACCTCTGTTGCCCACCCGGACTTGCACCCGAATTACCACTCACCATCCCACAACGACCACTGCACTTACAAACAACTAGGGAAATAACAACGAGCAGAATCACAACTCCTATCACACCCGCTGTGCTCACTACTACCACCAGTGCACTGGAGTAGGAGGCCACAAACGACGTCACGGCCCCACCATCAATAAAAGAGTCCGCGTCCGACCGAACGAAAAACACTGTAAAATTAGCTGTGGCTACTCCCGCCGGATTCTTCGCAACACACAAAAAAGTCCCATTCTCCTCACCCGTCACATTGAAAATTGTCAATTCACTCTTTTTCTCGATGCCTACGTTCTGGTAATTATTATTATTATTATTGTTGTTGTTATTGTTATTATTATTATTGTTACTCATTTGGCTGTCTCTGTAGGGGTCATTACTCATATTGGGACTCAGCCCTGAAGAGACATACGAGGACGTCGCCGAAGTTACCGAAGAGCTCACGGAGTTGGAGGACGTCTCCACAAATAAGTTTGTCAACGAACTATTTACAAGAGGCTGGCCATTGAACCACCACTCGAGTGTTGATTCTGGAACGGAAATAGCTTTGCAGAACAACGTCACATTCTTCCCCTCACCTGCGAACACAAAGACACACACATTAAAGGATCCACATGATAACTCATCATCAAAAGAGCGAACCATCCCATTAAAAGGAGGCCCAGCGTCTCTGCACGCTCCCCACGTCTCAAGTGTGACTTCGAAAACCCAACTCTCCAATGGTCTCACATCATTAAGACTACTTACATAGCTATATATTTGGAGGTGGGAAACCGATTCATTAGCTCCTACTAATTTTTACATCATTAAGTAATTACCCTTGTTCCTCTCATTAAACGTTTTATATTCTCCCTTTGGTGACCATGGTCATTACTACACCCGCCCAAAGGAATCCATTGACGGGCACAAATTACAACGAACAATCCCCTCTCTCTCTATCTTTCCTCCCAACTTTAACAGCAATAATAATGTACCTATATATCTCCGTAAGTTTGTATAAAGTTGGGAGAAAAAGCTTGTTGAAAACTCTTGGGGCTTTCTCGCTCTATCTCTCTCTCTCTCCCTCCTCTCTCCATGTGATCCCATAATGACCCGCGGAATCTATCCTTTAGTTAACAAAGTCGACGAGCAAGTTAGCAAGTCTTGTTCAACTCGATAACTTGATGACAAACTAGCAATTAAGCAACTATTTGATCCTATCTTTATGTACGTCTTGAATAATAATCACCCATCATAAAACCATCTCAACGCTTCTATCCTCCCTGTAACTTCTTGAGCAAGATCGCTCTCTCCTCCTCTCGCTCTCGACTCACTATCTTTCCTTTCTCCCACTCTCAACCCATGACGCGAAACCAAGGAAAACTGTGAGAGCCAGTTACATGGAAACCACTAGTACTTATAATCGTTCAACTAAACTATATCTATCCCCGCTATTATCAGAGATCTGGAGCCAAGTCGGAGCATTTCTCTCACATTTCTTGCTTTTAGTCAAATGCTTGTAGAGTTTAGGACCAAGTCTATCTCCCCCTCTCTCTCTCCCTGCAAGCAGTACCCATGGGAGTCACAAGACCAAAAATGAAAAGCTAACAAGAAATAACACTTGATTCTGCCACAAATGTGAGTGTGCCAATGTTATACTATGGAGTAGTATCTCCATCCTTGCGTGGCTAGGAGTGTGTAGTGAGGCAAATGCTAAAGCGCATTTGCTCAGTTACCAGAGATCTAACAGCTCTCCAGTTGTTAACCTTAACATCCCAAAGATACTTATTCATTCATTTCCCCTTCACCATCAGAATTGCATCCATTTAATATACATAAATGCGTGAAAGGCCTACAGTGAAAGTTACCATCATTATTTACTGGGAAAAAAACTCCCTTACATGTACAGGCCGAAAACCACACACATTTCCTCTACACTACGAGTCAGAATTACAGAATCATTTTTCGAATGCACCCTCACCAGTACTTACATCTTTTAGCTGGAAACCTTCATGTTTACTCATTCCAATGAAATATTAAAAGGATTTTTTTCATTGCTCTTCCCACATTATGGCCTACACGTGCTCAATTCATGGGCTCCAGCTAACTATCCCAGAGCTACATATATGTCTCACATGTATGAAGAGACTTTGGGAAATAGAGGATGATGAAACTTTACTGCTTGAGACAAGATGATTTTCACTTTAGGAGACGAGAACCTACTTTTTGTTATTTTTCCCATGCCTTTAGTTTCTCGGGAGAATGTGTATAGTTCATATAGTAGTAAATATATAAGACATGAGAGACGGAGACAAAAACATTTGTAAGCGTTTTACAGTCAATTAGAGAAAAACAGAGGGAAAGATGAAGAAGAAGACGGAGAAGACTTACCAATTTTTTGATACATGGTTGTAGGGGAGAGTTGTGGGAGGCAAGCAAAGTTCTCAATACTCAGTTCCTTAAGACTGGAATTGGTAAGACGGGCTGGAGTGACACAGCGGGGCTCAACGGAGTTGGCTACATTCCTCTCAGCTAGCCATAAGCGAAGTTGCAAAAGGCGACAGTCACATTCCCATGGATTATCTTCCAACCAAA
Source organism: Spatulosminthurus flaviceps (assembly GCA_034693705.1). Taxonomy (NCBI): domain Eukaryota; kingdom Metazoa; phylum Arthropoda; class Collembola; order Symphypleona; family Sminthuridae; genus Spatulosminthurus; species Spatulosminthurus flaviceps. The sequence continues at coordinate 129,533 of JAQFXU010000022.1, read as the reverse complement.
TACCTTTGAGACCCAATGGTAGGCTTGATAGTCCTGAGATTCTTTTTAATTTGTTACCATTGAGTTTCAACCATTCCAAACTGACGAGACCGTCGAAAGCTCCCTGAAAAAAAAATCAATTTAATTAACCATAGTCTTTAGCCACTGAGCAACAGTTTTCATAGAGATGTAACGTGCGCCTACAAATTCCTACGACAACTTAATTTCCCCCAATACATGCAAAGGCACTTCTGGCTCCATCCATAATTAAAATACCAGAGGATTAGTTCATATAATGGAGCTGTGTTTCCTATAATAATTATTTCAACGCTGCATCCCTTCCAGGAACTTTCACCTCCCTCCCCCCACCCAATAAACTTTGAAAAGTTTCTCGGGAGTTTTGTCATTTGCCAGGTAGATTTTACCATGGCAGCCTCATACGGGAATTAATTACTTGTGTACATAAAATGGGGATTTTGCATGTAGGAAATAAACCTAAAATGTTAGAATTAAAAAAAAAACAAGTTGGTTCAAGAGAGCTCTCGTGCCTCTACCTTCTCAATAAGTTCGATGCCAGCGTTACTCATTTCCAAAGTAGTGAGTGATTCAAGACTGATGAAAGCATTTCGTTGAATGTGCGGGATAGGATTTCCACTCAGGATGAGTCTCATGAGACCTTGACAGTCTGGGAAAGCACCACTTGGAACTTCTCGCATTACATTGTAGCTCAAGTCTAAATCCACCAGGTTACTCAGACCTCGGAATGTCCTCGGACTGATATGGGACAGTCTACATTTGGATAGGTAGATCTTCTGTAGATTGATCAAGCCAAGTCGCATGAAATGATCCGGTGGTAAAGTCTCGAAACTGTTCCCCGTCAAGTCCAAAACCTACAACATAATTAAACATTTTACCATGAAAATCTCGAGAAGAACAAAACTTCCCGTAACCTTTCCCTTCATCCATGTATCTGTATCTACTGTACGTATATCCACACCGAAGGTACTTTCCCCTTCCTCAAGCACACTCTTTTCCGCATTATTTCACACACTCAATTTATACGAGAGGAGACTCCTTCTCTAGACAGCTTGTTCTCGCAGAAATCTCTCTCTCTCTCTTCCTCCCTCTCCTTTCTCTCTATCTTTCTCTCCCTCACTCCAAACAAAAAACAACTCTCAGAAAATAAATTAATGACACTTGAAACTATTTGAAAAATCCTTAACTATAAGTACTTATAATACATGTAAGTTCCCTTTTACTACAGTTTACTAGAGGCAACAAAACTTTTCCCTCCTCTTAACAAGCCTCTCTCGGTTGGGTGAAGTTTTTAAATACAAACTTGGTGTTCCAGCTTGTTCTCAAACTGGAGGTCTTACTTCAAATCTCCGCAGTAAATCCTTACACATTCCATTTCTCTCTGGCAGTATCGTATTATAAACTTGTAACAACTCATGATCCTTTTTCACCTCCTCTCAATCCTCTCTCTCTCTCTCACTCCTAGGCCAAAAATATCCATTCACACGTTGCTACACATCACTATGTACACTCATATACGTCCTCCCTACTCCTCCATCCTCTAACTTACCAGAATTTCCACGCATTTCCTCACATACAAAAATAGTAGATACATAATAGTAGATACAAGAATGTAGGAAAATAACATGTATAGCTTGGCTTCTACATTACATGTCTAGTTCTCTGGTTAAGAATCAAGCTGTGTAGAGAAAATCTCCCTTGCCCCAAATTCAAACAATATTCAATTTCCAAACAATTCCATCTACTTTCACTTTTTCAACACACATTCTTTACAGACTTTTCCAGGCCATTCCATTCATCCGGATCAAGGATTTCAACTTGTATACATGCTTTTATCCCATCAATAGGTTTTGTTCCGGATGAGAAACAAAATCTCCTTGTTTCTTATTATGGACCAGAAGACGAAGAAGATGGAAGAGAAGAAGAAGGAGCAGAAGAGGAAGAGGAAGAAGAAGAAGAAGAAGAAAAAAGAGGATATGGGGAGGAAGGCTAGGCATGAGTAGGGAAAGAGGCGAAATCTCCTAAATAGTCGTCAAAAGGACTTTCGCTCTGTCAAAAAAAGAGAGAGGAGAGAGACTACCTGAAAAAAAACCAGCTCCCACGTCCCGTCTCGAATTTTCATAAATTTCCTTTTTATTTGACACTAATCACTCTACTAGAATATTATACATAGGAAACTCTCCTCCCTTGCCTTTCTCTTCTTTACCCTTTACTCTTGTTCAACTAGCTAAAAAAACCCTGTCATAATATCCTTCTGCAAGTAACGCTCAACTTCAAACTTTCACCAAAACTTCCATCCCTTTTATTCTAGCCATGTCGAGAGATAGGCATGTACATACTTGTATGAGTTAACTATTGAGTACAATTGGTAACTATGTGAGGAAGAGGAGCAATTGCATCTATAAGGGAAACATGGGTAGGTAATAAAAGAAGAAAAGTTTTTTCAGAGAGAGAGAGAGGGAGAGAGAGAGAAAAGAGGGAAAATATTAAAAGCTATTACATGGACTTATTATGATTCTAACTCATTTTTCTGATAGATTCTCTATAAGAGGCGGTGATGCAATTACGTGCACGAAGATAACAACATAAGGATGACGACAGACTGACATGGCATCGTACTTAATACCTACATTTATAGCTTGCTAAAAATTCCCAGAAATAGGTAAACTTGTTTTCTACTTTCACCCATTCAATATATCGTAACTTTCTCCTTCCTTTTTTTCTCTCCCTCCTAACAACTACACATAATTTTTTCCTCTCAATATAGATTTGTGTGTGTGGGTAGACAATTCGTTAAGCTCTGCCCTTTTTTTCATGGGGAATGGTAGTTTTTTTATGTTGTTGGATGTTGAGTGAGCGATAAATCGATTTTAATATTTATGAATACACCGTTTTGTTACTCTTCTTTTCCCTTTCGTCTTGTTCCGATTTCCCTTTTTTTCTGAGAGGAAGAATGGAGAAAGTTGTGTGTGTGTGCGGGTGATGTTTGTTGCATAAGTTTTTTGGCATTTTATATATCTCTAGTTAACGGTTTCTCTCTACGCTCTTTCATACATGGAATATATGTTATTGTATGTGGTGAAAATTGTATGAAGGATCTTTACGCAGGATTTTAATAGTACATTTATCCTAGTACTTTGAACTTATGAGACTCTCTGTGGGTAGAGTTTAGGTTTTTGCAAGTATATAAAAAAACATTTTTCTTTGGTTGGATGGCATGTGTTTGGGGAATAGTGTATACAGATATATTTTGTTTGAAAGGTTCTACACAATTGGACAATTTTTGAAGGGAAGGAGAAAAAGTTTTATATTTTTATTTCGAAAGTGGAAAAAGTGTGTGTGTGTGTGTGTTGCCGATTTTAAGAGGATGGGATATTGGGGATAATGGGATGTTCATAGGGAGATAAAAGGCTGTGGGAAGTTGGTGGAGGAGTATTAATCCGTCAAAAGGATTGTGTAAGTTTATACAGGAATTGGTACTTGCACATGTTAATGTTTAGCAGGAGCCATTGCCCTAATGGTTATTTCGTAGCGGTAATGGCTGGTGTGAGGATGGGATGTGTTTTAAATATTACACTCAGATTGTTCTTTTTCCCTTCAATCTCCAATTCATTTGGTAATTACATGGATTCAATTATCATGACTGGGTTGACTCTCTGAGTGAAGTTGAATGGAGTGGGAGGAAGCTAATTGTCTGACTAAATAAGTAGGAGCCTTTTGGTGTGAGAAATATAGACATGTCGACTGAATCACAACGGATAGGAAAAAGCAAGGGAAAAAGGGAAAGTCAGTGGAGTCTGACTCTGAGCGGCGACTCTTTCTCTCTCTCTCTCTCTCCCCCTCTCACTCTTTCGACAAGATTAAAAGTGATAGCTCGTTAATTTGGAGGTTGATGCTGTGCTCAAGTGGAGCGGCGAAGAGGAAAGAGGAGTTGGGAAAAGTACAAGGGTGGAAGGAATTCGATAGGACATACCTGAGTTCCAGGATCGATGGGTCCAGGGAATGTTCGTAGACCACGATTGAGACACTCAATTTTCTGCTTCCCTCCCTTCCACACACAGAAGCAGTCTGTTGGGCAGGCGGACGTGGAGCTGAGCACGAGTGAGGTGAGGACCAGAAGGAATTGAATGGAGGACACCAACTTCTCAATCACCTCTCGATACATCTCACACAGCTACACAATTCACTTGATGGCGATTAGTACGTGGCAGCAGCAAGTCTGAGCAGATCATGATTCCACTTATGGGAGATCTCACTTGGGCTAACAATCCACTTGGGTCCATGTCTATACATACAAGGACCTACATATGCATATCCATTCAATGTCCTAGTCCTTTCAACATTCAATACATACAAAGCAAGTTATTTTAATCCAAATATACGGCCCTTTATATTGTCAAAGTGCTACAACTTCATTCCTTCACTCAGCTTCACTACACCACCAAACCAAATGCTCCACACCTACACTTTATCACGCACTCAGTTTCTATGGAGTTTCTACAGGCTAGGGCAGTATCTATATCTATATATATATAAATAGATACACACTGTAACTTGATTTCACTCCCTCTCAACTCACCAACTGTCTCTATTGGGTCTTGGGAACCCAATGTCCTTATGGCACATGGAGAGAAGCTTAATTAATTCAAAATATTGGCACATTCATTAGTCAATTTGGCGGTGAATTTCCAATAGGCAGAGGCGCACCTTGAAATTAACACAGTTTTATTTCCTTGCACTCAATTTTGTAGTAAATATGTGTACGTACATATGTAGTCAGGAATGTATGCTGTGCACGTGTGGATGTGTCTATGCATGTGTGTTTTTGTTATTAACTCGAAGAACTGTCAACACTTGGGACACTGCTGTTGTTGTCAATGGAGAAAGTGTGAGAATGAGGATTTATTGGCTTGAAATTTTTTTTCTTTCTCATCCAAATCCGGGCTGGATTTTTCCAGGGTAATAGCAGCGGTCGTTACAAGTTTCATTACACTTGGTGGGATGGTGCAAGTGGGAACGGGAGGGTTTTTTTTGGAAGGAGAGGATGAGGTGGGGATGAGAATCGGATAGTGAGTTTAGATGAGACAGAGTGAGAGAATTGAGTGGAAGGAAAAAAGGATGGAGAACCGCACAAACAGCATAAAAATGAACTTGATTTACTTCTCGTTATTAATGATGATTGGTTTTTGAGACAGGTTCAAAGGTTCACTACTTCTTACAAATACACAGGGCCGAGCTTCTTCGTCGTCTTGAGGATGAGGAGAAGGGCCGTTGGAAGAGTCCCAGTGGAATTGGCCACATTAGGAATCTTTTGCTCAGAAGAAGCACTCTATTACGGGCATCTCGCATGTGAGGAAGAAACAGTTATGGGACTGAGCCCGAAATTGACTATTGGTAAAATATTCAGCTCACGGTGCGTAATCTTTCATTTGATTTTCTAGCTCAGCTCCGCTCTTAATTCCTGCAAATAGAAAAGCCAAGAGAAATGGTTATATTTACAACGGAGGACAGATAATGAAAAGGCGATAAAAATTATTCATTCAGACCATGAACCATTCATGGATGATCGTAACATCCCGAGCAATACTTCCAAATCGAGAGGGCACACGTCCCCATACTTTTCTACACTCCCACACAGACCCATACACGCATCTCTTTCTCTCTCTCTCTCTCCATTTCACGACTAAAGCTTCCAGAACATAAATCCACAAACTTGGTCCCACCTCTTATAATTTCCTTAAATGAACCACGTGCTGTATTAGAGTAGCTGCTCTGCCTGAACAAACTTTCCCTCCCTGTCCTTGACTTTAAATGAAGAGAAAGTAAGAAAGAGAGAGAGAGAGAAAGTATAGAAATAGAAAGATCGAGAGAAAGTAGCTTCTGATGAACAACCCTCCTCTCTGCTTTGGATCTGTGTATTGGAAACAGGTGGAGCGTCTATTAAAAATAAATAATGCATTCAGTTTTCCAACACCCACTTTCCCTCCCAACACTAGTTCATCTCCTGGCAGGGTACAGATTCACAAGAGAGTTGGAACCACTCCATGCTCCTTCCTACCTTCTTCCACCATTACCTAGGAAAGTCCCATCATACATAATTCTTCATAAGCTTTCTCACTAGCTCTCTCTCTCTCTCTCTCCGTCTCTCTCTTGCATATAATATATGCATTAGCTTCAGCAAATGCTCATAACTTGCTCCACATACATTATGGATTCTTGGTAATCGTGTATGTTTGTCCCAATAAGGCAAATCTGTCTGCGTGGATAAATTCCCTGGAACAATTCATAGGCAGATGTATAACATATGCATAAAAAGGAGTTGTACCATACCCAGGAAATAATAATCCCTTCCTGAGATTCTAACCCTACCAAGGCTTAACATATAAAGATATGTATACTATTTGGGTAAATACAAATGTAGATGTATAATTGGAAAGATTCAGGGAGAATATCTCCCCGTTGTAAATGCATGGAGAGAAAACATATGTAGTGAGAAGTGGCTGATTTCCTTTCCTCGCAATTTTCCTCTCCCTTCGTATTATATGTACTACAACCATGACAATGTGTGTACATGTAGGTATGGATAATTTCATTATATCCTTACATTCTACCTATATGTGCATGTCAATGAGAGGAGAAAGGAGAGTCCGCATTGAGAAGACATGGGTAAACTACTTGAAAATGAAATTCCTTGGAAAATGGAAGATCCTCTCTTTCTTTCTCTCTCTCTCTCTCTCTCTCTCTGGTTTCTCTGATAAACTGTGGTACATCCTGCACTTTAACCTTACCGATCCCTTATTCACGTGACTTTCATGGAAATTTCTTGAATCTGAAATCCACAACTTTCACCCACTCTCCTATAAAACTACCTATGTGTACACACATACATATTAACGCTTCAAGTCCTTTGAAAAGTAGAAGAGAGAGAGAGAGAGAAGAACTCTTGGCAGCTTTTTCTTTAACTTGATCCATTTTCTAACATTTCCTCTATTTTCCATCAATTCAATTTGCCTTTCGCAAGGATAGGAAATTCTCTGGTGAAAATTCGCGCCGAGTCTCAGCTCGGGAATGTAAATACTCTCAGGATATAAAGGGGGGAAACTCCATGGAGAAAGTTGTTGCGATGGGAGAGGAAAATCTGAGCCCGTCTCTCTCTCTCTCTTCGCTCTCACTTTCTCTATATATCTCCCTCCTACTTGGAACCCTCCATCCTACAAGATATGTAAAGAGGAAGGATGATTACTTTCTCACCAAAAAAATCATTTGAATTTTCCTTTAGCATAGTTACTTAAATATAAGGGTGTTTTACGCTCTTAGTAGAATAGAGATGCTAAAAAAAAAGTTGGGTAGGGGGCTTAAAAGGGAAAAAAAGAAGAGCTCAGAGAATTTCTCTCTAGAATCACAAGAGAATGCTGACTCAGTTTAGAATTTTACTTTCTATTGATAAACTTTCCTAGACTTTTCTTTCCTCTCATGTGTTGTGGTCATGAGGAATAAAGTAGGGAGAAGAAATTGGGAGGAAAAAGGTGGCAGCTTCACTCAGGTCAGTCTGTGAAGGCTTGAGGACATGAACATTCTTCAGTTCCTCAGTGTGTGTATAATGCGGCAGGGTATGGTAGGGAAAAGTAATGGGGAAACTCTATATAGTTCCTGCCTCTACCTCAGTGAAAGTACTCCACTTTGTATGGTTAGGGGTGATGGAAAGACGTGATCCATGTGTCACTGCCACAAATGTTGCGCATTATGCTGGGAAATGTAGGTAGTTTACATTCCTTATACAGAGGGAAGTTGGTGTGTTTGCGTTAATATGTAATTAGTAGGCCTTTATATATGTTGGGATGAGACGAGAGAAAAGGCCATAGATTTGCTTGAATGTTCGTGAGAAATGAAAGGGATGGTTCTCTTTAAGTATATATATATATGTATACTTATATAGGGGGAGCTATATATATGTATGTTTATTTGAAAAGTATAGATGTAGTTCTGACCGAGAGAATAGATGAGGAAAGATTGTGATTAAGAAATCTATCAAGGATGAGTTGCAGTCTACTCATTCATTTTTGACTGGTAAAAAGAGAGAGAGAGAGAGGAGGAAAGTGTTAAGGCACACACAACATCATGGTGCTAAAGATAACAGGATGGAGGAAATGGATGAAGAGGAGAGAAAAGTGAGGGAAGGGTTGAATAAGACTTTAGAAAAACTATTCATGAGGCTTAATGAAAATTTCAAGAGGAGCATGACAAGCGAATGTGCGAACATGCCATGGTTGGTAAGAGTAAAACACCCCAGGATAAAATAGAGAGATGAAAACGGATTCCCCACAACTCTCATTTGCCTTGTACTTTTATTCATCTGCGGCTTTCCTTGGCTTTCCCACCCGTGCCTTTCTTTCCCTCTCGCTCCTTCTCATCCTCACCAAGAGCTCTCTCTCTCTCCAGTCTCCTCTTAAGCATTTATTCCTCCCTTGTAACCCAGACCGCATATGCGGGGAAAGTGGAACCGTAGTTGGAGAAGGAGTTGTAGTAGAAGCAAAATCTAAGAAGGAACTAGTAACCAAGTGAAAGTAAGGAAATTCACGGGGTGTTTTGGGTGGGAGAGATGAGGAGAAAGTGAGAGACGACGGAGAGGAGTCTTCGTCCTTGTCTTATTAATTCGGCGGAAAGACCCGCGCGTAAGGAGAGCAGCCTCTCGTTTATACGCTAATAGGCATTGCGAAACATGGAAATTAAATTATGCTACAGCTCCAGGGGAGTCATCCTCTATCTTCCTTTCATCCAAAAACTTTTACCAATATTTTTCACTCTCTCCAAAAATCGACGAGGGAAAATAGGACTCACTAATTCCGAACGAATCTCCACGCACCTTTCAGTATTAGTAACTTTCTTCGTGATTTTTTCCTCCATAGATGTATTTTCTCAGTTTGACATTGAGAGACCGTACACGTTGCAGTTGTTCCCACTGCAGCAGAAGCATCGGTGAAAGACAAGTCAATGTTGTCGCAGTGAAACTATGCTTTCCAATGGTTTCCTTCCCAACCCAATCAACTTGAGGTAATCTTTAATAGGAAATTATCCCAATTTATCTTTACTATCGTTGAGCTTAAAATCCAATAAAATGTAATTGAAGCATTCTTTGGAAATGCTTTCACCGTATCACCAAACTAAGGAAATAGGGCAACAATTTTCTTCAAGTGTTTTCTCTCCCTCCCTAGTTCTTCTCCCCTACATTGTCATAAGAAATACAAAATTTCTATGTATACGGGATGTTCTAGCAGGACTATATTCACGGCGTGTTTACATACAATGCAAAACATGTGCAAAAGAGAAAGTCAGAAAGCTCTTTCTTCCTTCACTAACCCACAGAGAGTGAAAAGCTATTGTTTCTACATCCGTGGGAGCTTATGTGCAATCAAGGCAAGTTGTGCCCCATGGAGAAAGTCTTTAAAGCCTAACTGCAAATTGTATGATGGAGATAGACAGACACTATAATCACGAGTGCACTGTGTGTGTTTTATAGTTTCCAAGCTCCCCACTCATTATTACGATATTTCCAAACGTAATCCCATCCGGATGAATGGCGCTGTAACACTTAATGATATGGATCGAACCAGCCCTAGCTACTACCAAGCAAATAATGCGAGAACAAATAAGTCCAAAGTGAAATGAGAAAAAAAGAAACATCATCTCACTCTCTCTCCCTTCTCTTTTCCACACGCTAAAAAACTCCATCCAGTAACAAGAAACCGAAGAAAGTAGGATCCAAGAAACTAAAATACATGCTTTACATATGAGGGAAAGCTATGGACGCAGATGTAGTCATTCTGGAGACAGTAGGGAAATCAGTTAAAGTAGGGGAAAAAGGAGCAATAAGAGAAAAACAGAATTTTTTCCAATGAAAGTTTCTCCTCGGAAAATAGAAAAATTCAAGCACTCAAAAATTACTAAAACACAAAAAAATATAGAACAGCCTCATCACGTAAAGGACCAAAAAAATTATTAGAAAAGTCACGACGATTCTAGGTCACTAGAAATTCCAAACAGAGAGAGAGAGAGAGAGAGAGAGAGAGAAGGAAACCATAAAAAGAACGAAGGGAAAATGAGAAAGTCCTGATATGACAGAGTTCCGGGGAAACGATAGGTAAAGATAAACCAGACGCAAAAATTCCCAAAAGAAACTACAAGAGATTGTCAAAAGGAAGAAAGATATGGAGGAAGTAAGAGAGAAGAAAATCAGCGAAAGCACTGGAACGAGAGGTGATAAAAATATGAAAGGATAAAATATGACTGGAAAGATCGCAAAAAGTAAACAAATGTGTGGGGGAACGCCACGTCCAAACTAAATATATACTTCTTTTGAAGGACCTGGCAGGAGAATATAGGCAAAAGGAAAGGAAAATTCAAAAAATTGAGATTCCCGCTTCCGCTGTTTCTTCCCTTCTCGTCAACGAGGAGGACCACAGCTTTAATATGACTTGATGGAGCTACTTTTTCCCAAGTCTAAAACACATGGGAAGAAAAGTCCCCCCCCCCCAAGTAGCAACTTCCATAGATACTACAAGTTATAGATAAAAACCAAAAGGGAGGAACAAGAATGTCTGCTTCTGCTTATACATGAATGGGAAGAAGACGAGGGAGAGAAAGTAAGAGTGATTGATGTGGGAAGTGTTTGAGGCAGGTTTGGCCGCCTCAAAATTTTCTCTCTCTCTCTCTCCTTTCTTTTCTCTTTTCCCCATCTCCACACTCTTTTTTGGACTTTGTGCTAGAAAAAGTGTAAAAAAGAATTTCTCCTTAAAAGAGAAAGACTTGCTCGAATTGAGCTCAGACTTTCTCTGTTCACAAGATACGCTTGAGTTTCAAAACACGCCGTCCCGTTTTTCCAACGCCCGTTTTTTTAAAACTTGCCTCTTTCCTGAGAACTACGTGCTCTGACTTATACCATAGAGTTGACTCTTTCCCCTGCTTTCTCCATCCAGTCGATTCACTGTCTAGTGACTCCTGGAATATCAAACCTTTAAAGCAATGGACAGATGAGGAGAAAAAGTTTACGATTCTCCAATTCTCCACAACAAGTGCACAAGTAGACTTTAGTCTATTGGAATAGTAGAAAGAAAAAAAATGCATCGAATTTGCCATTTGACGGAGGAGAAAGTATTTCGTCAATGTGGCAGCATATCTATATATAGGTAGATAGGTGGAAGAAGAAAACCGGGAGAAAGTGCGAAAGGAGAGAGAGAGAGAAAAGGTTACGGATGAAAGGGTGGCGGGTGTGGGTTGCTTCCAGTGTTTATGCTGATTTAGCCATACATAGCATCTTACCAGAATCACTTTCAACTTTGCTTTCTCCTTCCACTCCACAAGTGAGATTCAACTGGAATTCTATTACTTCCTCCAACTACTACGTACCTTTTTCCCCCTACCGTCCACCAATGGTCTACTTATATTCGTTCTATTTGACTGAACACATACTTGAGTCCTGAGATATGTACGCACATATACATACATGTGGATAGTTACATGAAAGTACGCTCACAAACATGGAGATAAAATAAAGAGAGATAACCGTCTAGTACTAAAGCACACTAAGCCCCATTACATTATCGGTGGACAAACTTACTCTTTATTATATGTTTTCCACATACTACCAGTTCCGCAGCATATACCTATGTATATGCTCTAACAGCAGTGCTTTCTCTTTCCATTATCTCATGGACGGATTCACATTTCTTACATCATGTGGTAAAGCATGCTTACTACTTGTGTTCACAGTAGTTGCTCCTGATATTTGCTATGTGTGTACTTTTACTCCTGCCATGGCCCTACATATAGGGGGATATTTATGAGCGGCTACATACACTCACAGTCCATAAGAACGTGCTGGCGTTTTGTATGTACACACAATAGTTTGTGCGCTCTCTCCTCGAGGACGCCATTTCATTTCGGCAACAAGCCAACAACTATCATGAATCATCAATTTATTCTGCAAGGAAACAAACATGGAAAAATCACCAATCTACTTTCTTCATTATAACATGTTATACAATAATGGCTCTTCTTTCCCTTCCCTTCCGTAGCCAACCTATCCTCTCATCCGTTTCCTCTAGGAGAAAGTACAGGATTGAGGAGAGAAAGGTTATAGTGGCCATATGCAGGAAACCCCTTCGTTTTTCTCTATTGACTCTATTCCCTATCATTACTCCATGTCTGCCGTTCAGCTTGCTCATTTCATCAAGGGTTATTTGTAGTTTTTTATACGCCCTTGTACAGATCCGCTTTTGAAAGATAAACAAGAGAAAGTCTGGGGAAGGGAGAGAAAAAAATCTTCCTTCCATGAAACTTTACCCGCTATAAGGAACTAGCACATTTTCCCCCTTATATCTCCTCCTCTCTAGATATTGAGAACTCAGGTGAAAGAATAAGGAAAGAGAGGAGGAAGAATTTTTCCTAGAGATAATGGTGAGAATTAAAGAAGAAAAGAAAATTATCCTAAACTTGTTCCCCCAGCTCATCCCTGACATAAATTCCCCTTGTCGTCACAAACTGACGATGTTTTCCAGGAGTTTGACTATAGAAGTGGTGTTTGAGAAGGAATATGCCCCTTCTACAGGGATATCCATGTATAATGAAGGTAAAGCATAGGTATTGTGATTTAGAAAAGCTCTTCGTGGAGGAGTTTCAGTTGAAAACATGTCGGATGAAAATCCTATAGTCAGGACTGGATTCTTCTCAAGCGTGTATTATGAGCAGTTTGACTAGCTTTGTGAACATGAGGAAAAGGCTATGGCTCAAGATAATGCAGTGGTTCTATGTATATATACGTATAAACTTATTGCCTAGGAAAAGAGGAAAAGTGAGGGAAAAAAGAGAAATCCTCGCGACTGAATAGCGTTACTCTCTTGATCCCTGAATAATCACCGGTGAAGAAAGTTCACAGATGATTTCCACTCATCCTTCCATCCCTCTATTAAATTCTTCGACTTGGCAATTGACAAAAGTTGAAACTTCTTGCCAGAAGCAACTCAACCAAACTGCTTTTTTTGATTAGTTGATCAGGATGGGAAAAAGAGAAAGTAGAGAGAGAGAAAAGTAGGCTTGGGGAAAATAGAAAGTGTAGACGCTAAAAAGAGAAAGGTTTCCAATCTGCCTTCAGCAAACAACCCTTAGTCTTTCTCACATTTACTTTCTCTTTACTTTTTCTCTCTCTCTCTCTCTTACTCTTTCGCGAATGTCCTGATTAACTTTTTCTCGTTTAATTCACGATTGTGTAAGTTGACGCTTGTGTGTGTATGTGTGTGTGTGTATGTGTCTGTGCGTGTGAATAGTCATTTGGGGAATAGAGGAAAAGGAGAGCAGTTGTGAAAACTTCAGTCTGTGGAAAAGAGAAAGTCTGTCTTTATTCAATCGTCAGTTGTCGTGGATCTCGTGGATGAGATGAAACTCTGAAATCAGACGCAAATTCTCCAATTAATTACATTTCTTCCGACAGCCCCTATCGTCTATTTTGTAGTCAATGCCTCTAGCACTTTCACTTTACCTCATCTATCCAGTCACCCAAAAGGATACTTGAGAGCAAGATACTCTTCAACCCAAGCTTTCACTCCTCTTTTACCAAGCTTCTAGCAAGCTTGAAGATTAGGAGTAAGCAAGAGAAAACAGTAAAGTTTCACCATCGCCCACGCCACTTGAACAATAACCCTGGCAACTGAAACTCTTCATTAGAGTCAGCGGGAGAAAAGTCACGACTTGAGGCCAACAGGAAATCTAGGCAATTTCTTTTCTCCTCTTTTTCCTTCTCTATCCTCCTATCCTTCGCCTCCTATAGCCCCACACACCCTTTTTCTTGTAGAGATGAGAGAGGAACATCTTCTATAACATGCGGATAGAAACGAGTTAAATACCAGTGCAGTGGAGAAAGGATGAACGTATGAAAAATCCTAAGTCCTCCAACCACTCAAGGCAATATAACTTTCAGCTGCTAAATACACATGCTAAAGAAGCTTTATGTGTCTGCCGTGTATTCAGTGGAGCCGCCAACAAAAATATTTCCGGTATCTTCCCTTTCAAGTATTTATCCTCTCACTTACACATAATTGAGTAACTCATAAAAACATTTCTCCATCCAAGCTCCGCTAACCTTCCTATCGTATTTCACTTGCGCAGCTCATAACTTGATTAGCACTATAATCCTATTCCCACCTTGGCACGCTTCTGATAACTAACATAAATTTTAATTATTTTTACTTTCTCCTACTTTTTCTCACACACCCGAATCCCCCACCATCATCTCTTTTCCCATTTCCTTTCCCACTAACTTCATTTTTTTTAATATTAAATTATTTCCCTTGGAATTTATTTCTCTATCATTCGTCGCTGTGGTCCTTCGTTATAGCCCCCCATTTGTTTTACTTGTAACTTTTTCTTCTAGCTCGGAAATTAAAATCGTAAATGTCAGGCCGATGCTGTAGCGATTATTTTCTAATTTCTAATTTCAACAAATCCCCTCTCCAAATTGTCTTCTCAGTCCTCGTAATGAAGAAAGTCTAGCCTGGGAATGACTCAAAAGAGGAATGATTTTCTCTCATGAAGGAAGAAAATCTAGGGTAAAGGCGAGCATGTGGAGAAAATACTGGAGTATAATATGTGAGAGGAGAGAGTATGAGAAAGAATAGGGAGGAGAAAGTAAGTCAGAGCGATCTCACAACTGTTGGAGTCAATGGAAAGAAATGAAGGAAATAATAAAATATTTTTATGATGATTGGACTGGCTCTCTCTTGTGCCATCCAATTGCTCTGGACTTGCTCAAGAAGTACTTAGATGACGAGCGTCTAAATCTAGCGTTTTGCTATATATGAAAGAGTTTGAGGGGAAGAGGAAAGGAGAGGAACAAAATCCACGGATGAATTGCAGGAGGAAAGATATATAAAGAGCTAAGGAAGTTACATGAGCTTGGACGAGTAAATTCAGGAGATTTACCGAGATATCTTTAGCGTTTTCAGTTATACAAGGAGGGTGGGTAGCAAGTCTCCCAACTTTGGCACCACTCTCACTCACACACTCGCCCACCACACTAACTTAACTGGAGAGAGAGAGAGAGAGAGAGAGAGGAAGAAATCATGAGATTGAGGACGAAAGGAAACTATAGATAGTAAATGCATTGCCACCCTTGGAAAAATACGCTTAGCAACGGACCGACACATTGTAGCTTCCTCCTCAAGCTTTTCACAGTCAGGGGAACCAACGTAAAAAATAAATACTCTTGCTCTCGTTTATATTACTTTCCTTTGGATCTTCTCTACTATGTATTACATGGATGAGGAACTCCTTACCTACAAGGACGTAAAGCTTCATGGACTTTATTTTTCACGCTTGTATTTTTTTTCAAATAAAATGTCCAATAAGTTTCTATAGAATTCTCTGATTCCCTCCACCCTCAAGTACGTACATAACGCATGAACTTTTATGTAGGACAAATGTGCAACATCGGTAGTAACTACGAGGTTATCCCTATGTATAAGTATAGAGCGTTACAAAGGAGAAAATAGAAAGCCTGGACATTATTTATGATGAGCAAATCCAGCCTCTCATCTTTCTCTATTGGCTGACTGCCCAGGAAAAATGAAAAGAAATTTCTTGAGCGACCACATCAAATTGTTATCTGAACGATATTCTTCCTACTCTGGATAGTTTTTCCTCTTTTCCTCTCTCTCTCTCTCTCTCTCTCTCTCTCTCTCTCTTTCTCGTGCTTACTTTCCCTTGTTCATTTTCTCCTTTTCTCTTTCAGCTCAAGCCAGTAAACATGTGTGTTTTCTTCCTGGATTTTTTTATCATAATTTTCCTCCTACTTTTATCCTCCCTCTCTTTCCCCCTGCCTCCTTATTTTTTCATCTTCCACTTGATTCCCACATACTTCCCAATCTTTTCTGCCCTAATACCTATGCTTTCCTTTTATCTCCGTACTTACCTATGTACATATATGAGCAATGCACACCCCGAATGGTCAAGGAAACTTTCTCGCTCAATATCCAATTGGATATAAATCCTATCCTTTAAACCCATTCTTATGGCTGGATGAATGGCAAACTTCAAGTGTCAAGTTATAGGCTTTCTCCCTTTCTCTCTCCCTTTCTCCTTATTATTTTTATTAATATGGTCTGCACATGTGGACACAACTTTTACTTTCCTTTCTCCCGCACATTCTCCTAGGAAATAAAGAGTAGGACTTGGGGAAATGTATTTATTTTTTGGATTCAACTTTCTCTTTACCCTTCCCCTTTCAAGGATGAAGGATTGAGAAAGTTGCAAATCAAATACTTAATTCTCCTCAAATATCTTTTTCATCCTTTTTTTCCCTTTGAAGTTCTACTCTCGCTCGAGTATGTACAAGGTTTTAGATATGTTATCTACAGATGTAATTGAAATGTGCAATTGATTCTCTTCAAATTTCATTTGCATCTTGGCGTAGCCATAGCTACTTGTACCCATACAACTGAGAGATGAAATCCTTGCCTTTGATTTTTCAAGACAATGCTACTACAGAAATAGGAGGAGAAAGTTTGAGCAAGTTTCAAGAAAGGAGCATAAAAGCTTAGGGAAAATGTTGCAGATATAAAGACCTTGGACTTACATGAGGAACAAAACGGAGGAGAAGAAGAAGACGAAGAAGAACTTTAAAGAAAGTACGGAGGGAACGTTTAAGAAGTCAGATGAAAGGATTCGGTTAGATGATTACTTAAAACGTTTTCTCCCTTTTCTAAGCCTTGACATACATGTACTTGACTTTGTCCAAGTAATTAGTACCTAGTTAGTGTCGTTCTTGTGGTTGAGTTCATTTATGCGGAGGAAATGTATGGGGAGCTAAGGAAAAGGACGCGAGAGAGAGAGAGAGAGTGGGAGGAGATCAATGGGAGAAAGTAAGAGAAAGCAAGAGAAAGTCAGGCCATCGGTGTAAATCAAATGTTTTGCTCGTAGAATTGAGCAATATAATATATGTAAAACCGTAATCTCCGGCAAGTCAGAGACGGAATGAGATAGAGAAAAGAAATACCAAGAGGGAAAAATAAAGTAGCAATTGGAGGAATCAAGATCTATGCTTTGTAGAATAAGGAGAAGGATTCGACAAAAACGCGTTAAGCGGAGGAACAAGGGAAAAGAGAGAGAGAGAGAAAAAGTAGGAAGACGAGAAGAAGAAGTAGGAGCAGAAAAGAAAAAGAGGAATTGTAGAATTGTGCATGAAGCTGAACGATGCTGCCTCTTGTCTCTACTTCATGTATCCTCTATGATTCTCTAGTGGTTGCAAAAATACACAAGGACGCCTGACTTGTGACTACATCCGTGGAATGACACAGGCACACAGACACTCAAATATATACCCCAACATATACATGGTCCCATGAAAGTAAAGAAGAGGCAAAAAGAATGGAGCATCTCTATAAAAAAATTCACCAGAGAAAAGATAAAGGGAGTAAAGGAGAGATGAGACAAGTGTATTTTACAGCCTGCACAATAATTCATGGCAAATGGAAAGAGAAGGATCAAAATGGTTTTTGCCCTCCTTCCGATTTCCAACTCCTATCTACTTACGTACTTATACTTAGCCATAACATTTATACACCGACACACACACACATACACAGTCTTTCTCTCTCTCTCAATTTCTTTCCTCAAACATGTATCTTTTCTCCAGCTCAATTTCTCCCTCATCAACTGATAACAAGAACAACAGGATTTCCCACAGATCAGCCACCCCAAACCAGAATTACTCTCACACACCTGACTTCCTCACGCACCCCGTCATTCCTCCTGTTTAAAATCTAGCCCAGGGAACAACCTTGTCTCATATCCTTCAATTTAGCACATAAAGTGGCCCATTCCTCACATAGAATCTTCTTTCCTTCACTCTAACAAGAATCTCATTTCCGAACTGACTTTCACCTTTCACTCAAAAGACACACCAAACGCTTATCTCTGATAACTTCTGTCACTCCCTTCGATCCAGCCCCACCACAAAAGAAGAAAAAATAGATTACATTCTCTCTCTCTCTCTCTCTCAACTACATCTTTCACATTAGAAAAAATCCCAGTAGCCATATCGATACACATTTACTAGTCCTCCAAAACTCCTCAGATAATCTTATCGATTAGGCAAAGTATTTGAAATCTCTTTTTTTTCAACGCCAACAGACAAAAACAACGTAGAAAAGTAGAAGTATCTCAACAAGGAAGATATTCCTCCAAGCCTCTCTCCTTCCAAATCTCCAAAGATGTTTGTCTCACATTTCGATTAATTCTTTCATGTTTCCCTGGGTATTACACAAATGAGGTTTTCTAACACGTTGATAGTTTGCAAAAGAAAATCAGCCTATTAGCTATAGCCTAAGAAGTTTAAACAACAAACTTGACTTTCTCCAAATATATCTATCCTTTACAACATTCCTTGCTTATGTTCCCTTCTAGTATCTCCTACTCATTTGTTTAGCCTTACTTTCTCCATGTTTCCCTTTTATCTTGGATGCGTTTCATTGCTCCCGACCCCGCCTATTTCAATGTACCCTAATGGGTATGTACATAATGGCGGAGAAATATCAAATCAGTGAGGAGAGAGAAAGGTTAGATGTAGTGGCTGAGCTAAATGGCGGAAGTTAGTCGAAAGTTTTTAACACCGCAGCCAATGTTAACTTTTAATTACATTCCATGTGCGTATGACTAGTTTGGCTTTTTGTATACGTAACCAAGGACCTCTTATGACTCTTATACCTATATATGGTTTTGGGCCGCGGTGGGCTAGTCAATATTCCATGTAGCGGATTTTACAAGTAATTCAAAACAAGGTCTTGGCTTTCAAAGTGCTCCTCCTTGCTTCCAACAACTTGCAAGACTATCCATCCAAACTTGTTGGTGTCAAAGATGGGTTGGGTAGTTACTACCTGCTTATAGTAAATTGGATTTCTTATGGAGAAGAGAAAGAGTGAGAGAGAATGAGAGAGAGAGAGAGAGCTCTTGTATTTATAATAGGAGAAAGTGAGAGGGGATAGAGAGAGAGGGAAAAGAAGAGGAAAGTAGTAAGTAGATTGATGAAGAGAGTGAAGTGGTGTATAAATTGTGTAAATGCCCGCATAAATTCCTGGCTAACTTTCGATAGCTGTACGTACGGGCGGATCTATAATTACATGCATATAAAAGACTACATCATAAAATGAGGTTTGCTCATGCATACAAAACACTTAAAATGTCATTATGTACTTTAATTACGTTTCATATATTCTCCCGAGAGGACTACTAATGTTCAAAAATCTATGGATAATTTATTCATGGGATGAATCAACACACCATGCTCATTCAATTATTTAATCATTAAACTGTATACAGTTTTCCCTTACATTGGCCAGTTAACTTTAAAGAGAGAGAGGGAGAGGGAGAGAGAGAGAGAGAGAAAGAGAGAGAGAGAAAAGTGTAAAGGAGAAGAAGTTAGGTAAAGAATATTGAAAGCTTTATGAATAGAATGTTCGGGGGGAGAGAAAGGAGCGAGAAAATTAATCTCAAACCCAAGCTGTGTCTAAATAGTCTAGTGAAAGTGGCTTACTTTCTCCGTACTTCTTCCCAGTATTTATATTTACTGTCCACTAAAAACTTCGCACCCAATGTGATAAGATTATAGGTTTGAGGTAATAATGAGAGAGGAAGAAAGGAGGCTGGCTATTTACGTCCGACCTATACATTTAATGTATACATTATCTACATAAGGTGGAGATATAGGGATGGGAAAACAAGCCAAGAAATAGGTTCTAAATGAATAAAGT
The DNA here is from genome assembly GCA_034693705.1 of Spatulosminthurus flaviceps. Classification (NCBI taxonomy): domain Eukaryota; kingdom Metazoa; phylum Arthropoda; class Collembola; order Symphypleona; family Sminthuridae; genus Spatulosminthurus; species Spatulosminthurus flaviceps. The sequence goes on along the minus strand of JAQFXU010000022.1, from coordinate 109,725 downwards.
TTTTGGGAATTTCGGATCAATATTGATTTCTATAAGCTTATGCGTATATGTAAGGAGAAAGAGTAAGAGAGAGAGAGAGAGAGAGAGAGGGTGAAAAATATAAAACGTGAGGTATTTTCTCAGCAAAGAATATCCTTAAAGAAGATGAAATCAGAAAATCTGGGGCTTAAAAGGGGAGAAAGTGGTTTTGCTCTGGAGAAGTGGAAGGGGAGATAATGGAACATAAAGAGTGAAGTGGAGTCCCCTATCTCGACCGTTATGCGCTCCATGACCAAATGCATGAGTGTGAATGAAGGTAATGAAAAATGGCTTTTGATCCCCGAGGGCTGTATAATGAAGGGACTGTGACAGCAATTAATGGGTAGGCAAGCCCAGCTCGTATCATGTTCAACCAAAGCTTTTTCGAGGTTAAAAAACGTCGGAATTCTCTGACTCTTGTTTTTCACCCGGTGACTTGTTTCTTAAAAGAGTTAGAGAAAAAGAGAGAGAGAAAAAGAAGGAACAGCATGAGTTTCCTGCCTTCACTGAGAGTGGCAAGGGAGAGGAAAGGGTTTAATTAGCCTCTCCCTTCCTTTGCTCCATTCTACGGCCGGCTTTGTTGGATCTTGTTGATGGGAAATGGAAAAGCTTTCTTTAAAGTCGGGCACATCATGCAAGAAAAGCAGCAACTGTTTCTTTACTTTCACTTGATTTCTCCTCCTTTCTTCTGACAACTTTCACCTGTTTTCACTAGATTTTTCTTTCTATTATACATACATTGTTTTGGACTTTCTCTTTCTTTCTCTCTTTCTCTACCTTCTCAACTTTTCCATACCCTTCCTCTCCATTATCTTTTCCTTTCAATGACTTTCTCCCTCTCTTATATACACTCTCCTCTTTCATGCCGTCTCTTACATTGCCACAAACGACTTTCCTTCCTAAAAAATCCTTTTGCTGCCGTTCAATTAATACAAACTTTTTGTTTGTTTCTCTGTGCCTTCTTCTCTAGCTGCACAATCAGCTTGTTTTCCTTAGACGTAGAAAGTACATATATCCGTGCGTATTCCATAGTAGTCATAGATAATGACATGAAGCCCATGAAGGCCGAAAATCCTTCGTGCTTTCTCTCTCTCTCTCTCTCTGTTTCTCTCAACGCTCAATAAAATGCTCCACTCACTCAGTTACATCTGTTGAGACTGTTGTGCAAATATTTCAGTCATTCAAATTTTTTTCATTTCCTACAGCTCCTATGCAAATACCATTTCCAACTTGCAAACTTAATTTGAATAAACAAACAAGAGCCTTAAAAAATCTTGTTCTTATTACATGCTCCTTTCTCTCTCGTGAAGCATTAAGAGAAAACCTTTTCTAACTCGGGAGGACTCTAAATTAAACATAATTACTTAAAAAACTGAGGAGAAAATAAACAGATGGATTATACGTAAACAAGTTTGGCACTAATGATGATCTGTGTCTATGGAAGTGAGCAACTTATTGAACGTTATTCACTAACTAAAAGACAAGATGTTATTTTCCCAACCTTTACTTTCCCTGACTTTCACTTGACTCCTAGGGAAAAAATGGTGGGAAGGGGAAGGATAAAGACTTAAATTTATTGCACCCGCTAAATGTAGCGAATCGAAAAGGGGAAAGTTACGGAACGACTAGTGCGTGGATAAAGTTGAATTGAAGTGAATCAAACAGGAAAAATTTTAGTTAAGTCAAAATGGCGTGGAATAGTAGTAGGAAATAAAGGAGGAAAAAAACAAGTGAAAATGGTTTAGAGTGTTTGGAAGGAAAAATTCCTGAGGAAATGAGTCTTCAAGGGAAAATATCGATTGCTCTCAAGTAACTTGGTTATAGATGGAAGACGAGAGAAAGAAAGGGAGTGAGAGAGAGAGAGAGAGAAAGCCTTGCCATTTTATTGTGATTGCCGGTTCAAGAGCAAAGCGAGAAAAACATTGTTTGAGTTACTACAGAGAAGAAATCCCTGATTATCTCTCAGTCTTTTGCCCAAACTCTTTTTCTACTTTCCCCCCATCCAATGTGTAGGTGAAAGCTTGGAAGACAGTATCTACGTACATGTGTCCATATGTATTTGACTTGAATGAGACTTTCTAAGTTAACTAGAACTCTTCTTTTTTTTGCTCCCCTTTGTCTCCCTCTCTTTCTCTCTCTCGCTCTTTTTCTCTCTCCAACTCAACTGTAACTGAGATGATCCTGTTGGAGGGTATAAAGCCAACCGAGAGATTTTGTTAGGAGCGATTCGGGAGAGACCCAGACAGTTTCTTTTACATGCATTGGGGGAGATAGATGAGGGATGGAAAGTGTCACCAGGGACTCACTCCAATTCTGCATATTGTTCATCCGCTTACTTACCTGTTCTTTCCAAGTTAACATATCACCACCGTATCTCATTCCCTCTCTCTCTCATCTCTCTTCCACTCTGCTTTCTAATAAAAACCAATGTAATTCTTTTGCAATTCTCTATTCCCATTGCAGGAGCGCTAATACCAAATCCAACCTGGCTTTCTCTCTCTCTCTCTCTCTCTCACTGTAGATATATAGGAAGTAAAAAACGGGAAAAGTGCATTACACACATCATAAAGCAATCTCTTCCTATTTGGCAATCGATATTTTTGCCCGTCGGCTCCCTCCTCCTCTCCCCTATATAGTTACATATATACAGAGAGCTGTAAAATGTAGCAGCCGTACTTGTAAAAACCTTACGGAAGCTACAGTGGTCTATTTTCCAAATATTTTTTAGCCAAGCGAACTTTCTCCATCTGAAAAACCTATTGTGTCTGTGTCATCTTATTATGCATGGAACTTACTACATTTATTATGTAGCATATGCATGGTTTTTTTTTCATCCAAATTTCCAAAGATCCAATGCATGGGGTATGTACATAAAAAAATCTTTTCAAGTCCATGGGAGAGACATGAAGAAGGAAGATTTTTGGTGGTGGAACAACTTTTGGAAAATTTTATTGTTGAATATGCGGGTTTAGTCCACAACGAATTTTGTAGGATGCTCGTTAGTAGGCATATTTCCTTACTCCATTTTTTACTTTTCCCCTTGTCGGCTATCCACAATCTTCTCAAGTTCTCTTACGCTCCTTTCTCTCTCTCTCTCTCTCTCTCTCTCTCCCTCTCTCTCTCTATTCCACTTCCTCCACCTTGGTGGAAGCCGCTGAGGGAAAAGTAGAGGAATTTAGCGCAGCCCACATCTATAATGTACACTTAGAGACGAGGAGGGAAAACGTTCTTCCACTTGTGTCTTTATACATTGGAGGATAGTTTGAGTTGAAGCATGGAAAAGGTAATGTTCTCAAGCTTTGTTTCTGGAAAGTACATTTTCAGATGATTTCCCTCCTCTCTCGCTCTCCGTCTTTCTCTACCGAGCTTTCACTCTGAGACCTTTCTCTCTTGCCGTTGATGAGAATTCTGCACATATAAATAATAATTGCGTATTTGCGGCATGTCAAAGAGCCAACGTAATTTCTGTGGCGGAGAGAAAGGAGAAATATGGAATTATTCCCAATCATAATTTCTCTCTGAATTTTTTTAACTGAAGCTGTGAAAATCGAGGTTGACGTTGCTAAACAAGGGCTGACGACTTGCATTATTGCAGAGCTCTCTCTCTCTCTCTTTCCCCACACTCAAAATACGGATATTATTTTGCTTTATAAATGCTCAATACATAAAGCATACAAAGGCGCTCAGGTTATACGTGCAGGATCTGGGAGAGAAGGGAAATTTTGGCGAGGACCATATAACATGAATCTAAGCATAAAGTTATCCTCGTACATTCCTTTTCTCCACACACAACACATGCATACACACGTATATATATATATATATACATACCTATATATACACAGAGATAATACAAGCGAGAGAGAGAGAGTGAGAGTCTCCATTCAGTCGGTTCGCCTTCATCGATTTTTTCCGCCGCCGCTTACTCTCTTCCGCTATCTCACTCCTTCCCTTCTACAACCATCCAATACTATACAAGATCGCTTTCTCCTCGCTCAGCACTCTACAGGACTGAGACAGGCTTTCGCATCTGTAGTAGTAGTACTTCTCTCGCAACTCCTTCTTTCTTATAACTCCTACTCCAAGTCACAGTGCAATTTCAATTGTCCGAACAATGTACTTGGCAATAATCTTTGGTCGTTCTGCTCTCATTCCACACCAGTAAAATCCAGCCATAGCAAAAGGTGGTCAGTCACCATCGGAGGACCACGACTCTAGTGCATCAAACGTTTGCTCAACTCATCGTCGCTTCAGCTTTTTCCACAGACTCTAAGAAAGCAACGTTTTCAATACTTGACTACTTTCTCCATACATATAAATTTCAGCTCCCTAAGCTCTACTTTTCCATGGGATTTGTTACAGCCTTTCATGACTTTCTCCAAGTAAGTAGCTCCTTGCAAATGCCCTCCGATTCTCAATCCAACCTCTCTACATTCAGAGTTCATTCTAAACAAATTACAAGTGAACAAAGAGAAAGTCAAAAGTTAAATAACTTTCTCCAAGATTTTACCACATTATATTAAAGCCATTGAAATTAAGCGAAGGTCCTACCACAATAATTTCCCCCAGCATGAACTTCTAAAGGAGTTTTTCTCAATTAGGGTTAATTTATTTAACGGAAAAAATTCCCTTTAGAACTAGAAAGATGGAAGGGTAGAGAAAAGGATTTTGTAGTTTACATAATAAAAAGAATGTAATGGTACCAATTGGGAAAATAGAGCTCTTTAGCCTTATCCTATTTTTCCTTGAAGAGAAAATAAACATGAGAAATGGAAAATATGGAGGAGAAAGACAAGTCTAGAGCTTATCAGGTATTATGATAGGAGTGGCAGAATTTTAGAATTAACGAGAATAGATATGTATTTATATACATGCATATACATATACATTATAAATACTACATGCTGTCTAACGCTTGGAGTTTGAATCTTCCTCCGGGATAAATTCTTTAATAAAATCATCAAATGGTAGTTTGAAAAGCATTTAGTACTTTTGACGCAGCTTCAAGGATTGTACTTGCACGAGCGTGTAGTAGAAAGAACTAACTGGAAAGAGCGATGGAAATCATCCAGAGGCAAATAGGAAGGGAAATTCGAAGAAGTAGCTACAACATATTTTCCTATCTATTTGCCAAGCCCCCTTGGATTTCCACAGCAATGATTCTAAAATGACGGTATTGAAGAGCTTTTGCCGAGTTGGAGAATTTAAACCAGGCCCGCTAGCAATAATAACAAAGTCAGGATTTTGGTACGGTTAAAAGCAGAAAGCAGAGAGGAGGAAGTTACAATTTGACAGGGATATAGAAAAGATGTGTTTTAAATTTCGGAAACAAGAGAGAAAAAGAGATAGAGAAAGAGAAAGTGAGAGAGAGAGAGAGGAAAAAGTACATATAAAATGTAAATGGAGAGAAAAGTTTTTTCTTTTCTCTCTTGTAAGAGAAAAGTGTGCCACAATTAGGTTTGACTGGTGAAGGACAGGTGTGAGGGTATGTATCCATCTATTCTGTTCTGGTAGGGAGAAGGTAGATCTTGGTGGGTTTCTCTTTTTCCTAACTCGATGGTGATCGATGCGTTACAAATTCATCGCTTGGAATGATGGAAAGTTGTAGCAAGAAGTCTTATATTTTTTCAAGGAGAAAGCAAACAGTTTAGAGATAGACACACAACCACAGATACACACACACACATACAACCTCACACACACACACACACACACACACACACACACACACACACACTCACACACACATACTCACATCTTGGCAAATAAGGTTGCTGATGCTTGGTGAAAAATTGGACGCAATTTACAGTTTCCATAGCCGACAAAACTACCACTTTCTCCTTGTTTTTCTCCATTCAGTTGGGAAAAAAGCTAAAGCTTTACGTAAGGTAAAGTTGCTCTTTCTCAGACTTTCTCCTTCCTCTTCTCTAAAGTTTTTTTTACCTAATACTTATGCACGTACGTTTTTTCCAGATACTACAGGGAAATTTGAACACTTGGCTTTGGATTACCTAACAAGGTGCGATGTAGTAACAAGCAAGAGTTGCACTAGTGTAATCATATTGCCTTGTATCTTGTCTGATGGATTGCATATAAGAAACTATAAAACCTATACAAAGTAATGTTATATATTAACTTCTCATATGTAGAGAGAGAGAGAGAGAGGAAGAGAGAAAGAGTAAAGGCGAGCGCGCGCAAGGCAAGACAGGTTTAGAGTGTCGCTGCATATTGAAACCCTTACAACAACTCACTGACTACATTTCATCAGCTCTCTCAACATGTCAAACTCCTGCCTCCCAAATTACACTTAATTGCTAATACAAGCACGTATATGTGAAAACACGTGCATTCAATCCTATACTCAACCTATCAATAACTATTCATGATTACACAACAACAACAAACTTTCACTTCCCCTCCCCCACCTCTACCACCAACACAAAAGAAAAGTTTCCTTCATAAAATTTACACATTTAATTTAACTGACAAAATATTTTTCTTTTTTGATAGGGATCAAAAACCTGGGGATAGGACATGAAAGGGTTAAGGACTCATAAAGCTTTTGTGAATTTAAAAAACAAGTCTTTTACGTTTTTTTCTTACACCATCAACTTTTTTTCTGAGGGAGTTAAATGCATCGTATATTATGGTGTGTTGTTGCATGTCTCGCGCCATCCCATCATTACTCTACTGCTCACTCAAATTACTTCCACTCTATAATCTCCTCCATGTATAGGTATAGGGGAACACATAAGTGGCACCTCATTTTAGACTAGAAGGGAAAGTCAATTTTCTTATTTGACATAATAGAAAAAACTCGAGAGCTGTACTCGATTTAAAAAAATATTGTGTGTGACAGGTTGTAAGTCAAGAATTCTAGGGGCTTCTACGAGCCATGGAACTTCCAAGTTTTGGAAATAGTGTTGGCTGAAATGTCACTGGAGAAAATTTCAGGGGAGGTGGGTCATGTAATATTAAGTATTTTGTTGAAGTTTAGTTTAAGTTTTTAAATGCAAATTGGACTTCAGATGCAAATTCCTTCTCTTCCATATAAAATGAGAGTTCTTGACTTTCACGTTAATATGACTCTGAAATTTTTTCATAAAATCCCAAGAGAAAGGAGAAATTCCTCTTTGTCGAGAAAAAAGTATAATGTATAGCTATAACTGGTGAGTTAATAATTTTCAATGAAAATTCTATGTTTTGTTAGGAGTGGAAAGTGAAATTTTGGATATGAAAAACCTACACTAAAAAAAGGTATGGCTTATATGGGATTTTCTCAAAGTTACACACCATTCGGGGAGAAAGTAAGGAATGCTAGTAAAATGTGGAGAGAAAGAGACGGACGTGGCGGGAGAGTTTGTTGTATCAAGAGAAAGTAAAGCTGACTGTTAAGTCTGCTTACAGCGTATTTATAGATACTTTGTTAGATTACTGCCTCCTCCTATGGTTTCCCTCATCTTCACTTACACACTCAAGACTTTCACTTTACGGAGCTTTCACTTATGCAGTAAGTGAGGTGGAGGCAGGTACATAAAGTCAGGGGAGAAAGTGCTTTCCTACATACATCCTGTTGGCTAAATAGGCTTAGAGAATATTGAGATAGGATCCTGCTCTGTATACGGGGCTGGCCGAGTGGTTGGAAAAACCGTTTCAATGTCAGTCTTGACATAGAGCGAAAGCTAGAGAAGAGAAAGGTAGATGAGAGAAAAAGAGAAGTACTTCTCTCTCCCAGTCCCATACACTACATAGCAAATAGAGAAACGTAAAACAAAGTTGACAGGAGCATTGCTGACAAACAAGGACTTGACACGAGTCTTTCATTTCCCTCTCGCACCATGATTGACTATGCTCCTTTTCTCCCTTCTTTCCCGCTTTCTCCCTCCCTCCTCATCCAGTTTTCATTTCTCATTCCGGCAAATTTTCCACCTTTCTTCTCGGTTCAGTCATCAAGATGGCACCTTCTTCATATATTTAATAAGAAGAGCAGAAGCAAAAGTCGTTGTTGGAGCAGCAGTAGCAGAAGCAGCAACAACAACAACACCAACATAATCAACAACATCCTAACAACAACAGCAACAAGGCAAATAGGGAAATATCAACATATATGCCTGTATAATCGTAAGCTACTTGTGTAACAAGAAATCAAGAGAAAATACTACATTTACTCACTGTTATTTTCTCTTTTGTCTTTGCTATATTTCGCTTTGCATTTTTTCGCTCTCTCTCTCTCTCTCTCACTCCTCGCTCCTTTTGCTACTCTCTACTCTTTTCGCTCTGACACAAAAGAGGTTTTGAAAGTTGGAGACCACTTTAAGATCTTTTGTGTGTATGTGTGTTCGACACAACTTTCCCTTTATTGCTTGTCAAATGTTCAGCTGGCCAATTCCGAGAGCAAAACTTTTCCTTTCAAACATTTTCAAACTCAATTACAAAAACTGGCTATTCTCTCTGTCTTCTTCTCTCTCACTCTTGTACTTTCGCTTTCATTCTTTTTTTTTCACCTGAAAATTCTCTGCATATGGAGATAAAACTCTCGAGTTTTATATGTAGATGAAGAGATGGGAAAACAAGAGAGAGAGAGAGAAAGAGAGAGAGAGAGAGAGGGAGAAATGGAGAGAGAGAACGAGATGGGAAATGAAAGTATGATTTTGTAAAAGGTAGTATATGGGTTGTTTTCCAATGTTTTTAAGAGTTTAGAGGATAGCAATGATGACAAAGCGACAGAGATACTCTGTCAGTCAGAAGTAGTCTCCCTACTCAGCACATTTGTCTTGATGTCAATGCTGAGAACACACGACATTCGTCTCCTCTCAGCCTTTCACCCATCTCCCAAACTTAGTTATCCAATCAATTTTATTCCCAACGAAACATAAATAATAAATTTATATCCCTCAACCTATCTTCTACTTTTTCCTAAATTACATAAAGTCACAAAAGTCCATTCATTTCCACCCATTATCACAGAATTTCAAGAGTGAAAGGGACCTTCTCTTCCAGAAAATTCCTCCTCTCACGTCTGTCTCATTCCAAGTTCTCTTTTCTGTCCAATACTTTCTCCACTCTCTCCTGACAAGCCGCTGTCGTCGCGTAGGATATGAAAAAAAACGGGTGGATATGTATTTACATATATTCACTGTATATAATATTTATATAACTTTACTCATATGTAATTAAATGTGGAGACAATAGGGAGGAAAATAGCAAGAAAATACCCATCAGAGCAAAGTGCTTATTTAGAGAGAGAGAGGAAAGATGTTGGTAATCGAATGAAAGTCGGAGAAAGTCGACTTATGTCTGGGTGCCTTGGTGTAAAAGATAGATTAATTAGTGATGAACAATGTTATTTCGGGAGGAGTTGATAGACTATAATAAATGTGATTCAATATGCTAATTAAAGTTTCCACTGAATTTCCTTTCATGAATTTCACTCAAAATAACCCATAAGATGAAAGGAAAGAAAGTGACTTATATCCCAGCCCTTCCTGATTTTCCTCTCAGATTTCCTACCCTTTCTCTCTCTCTGGTTGTTGAGGAAGAGAAAGTTTGGGAAGCCACGGCTCTTTACTTTCACCCATGAGAGAGAGACAGTAGTGTAGGGAAAGTGGTGGGAGGGAAAGTAATCGAGAAAATAGCGTGAGCAGAGGTTTTGGTTAACAAATGTTCAAGTCCTCCGCATTCTCTATTCAAAGTAGACTCCACTTCCTATGCATATTTATACATGTACATGTGCGTGATTGTATACAAGTGGTTCCAGATACATAAGAGTTTGTCAGAGTCAGGGGATCTGGTTAGAGAGTTTGCATGTGTTTGATGGATTTTGAGGTAAATTTGAATAGAAGTTGATTCAGGTGTTTGTGTGAGTAATTCAAACTGCAGAGTGTGAATGGTGATGGGCTTGGTTATGCTCTTCGAGGTTGAGTGAAGTGAAAGTGAGAGGAGAAGGGAGGAGAATCCGTGGAAGAAGTTGGTTAATTAGGAGTCTGAGAGTGAGCGTATAGAAGATAGTGGAAGATAGAAAGAGAGAGAGAGAGAGAAAAGAGAAGAGGAAGAAGGCTTCATCATCCCAATATTTCATGTCTTGCCTAACATAAGATAACCCGAAAAGTATGAATGTGTGTGAGACCACCATTTTTTATCTTTTTAGTTTCCTCCTCTTTACTTCGCAAGCACGTAAGAATAATTGCTCTTGTGTGCATAATACTATTGTAGCATCTTTCTTCGGGAAGGTAGCCTCCTCCTCCTCATCAAGTCCTACACAAACACTCACACGTCCAAATCCATACATACCAGCAAGACCAGTCACACTTGTACAAATATGTAGCTATGAAGCTGCATACGCAAACATAATTTACTTGTGCACTCAAGTACTACTGAACTGTACTTAAAAGAAGAGGAAGCGTGCCCAACAAGGTTTTTCCCCCGTGGCCAATCCGGCAACCAAATGCGGGCCAAAATCTAAAAACACATTGATTACTCCGCTCTCGAGACCCATGTACTCACATCTACATACAAGTGCACCTAACCATGTATGTAGCTTATACATGTATAGAACAGATATTTATCTCAATAGATATTTTATATACGTACATACCATGAGGATGGTACGCTTAAGTAAGGCAACTTGTTCTCATGTATTTTCGGTCAGTTCACATTTCTTTTCTCCAATGTATTCTCCTCTCTCTCTCTCTCTCCCAAAACACGCATATGGTGAAACATGGCCTACATCCTCCCAGAGAACATATAACATGTCAAATATCTGCTACACAGGAACAAAAACTCCACACATAACCCAGAAACATACACAAGCTTAAAAACTCTGGAATGTTCGCATATTTAAACGTGCTCATATTTTAACATTGTAGGTATAGCTCCGTCTCCATACCAGTCACAGGGCTCTACATACGTGGCACAAGAAGACAGGAGCAAGGACTACAGCTGAGAACATGAGGAACATTGACTTGTGTGGGAAATGTGTTGGAGGCCTTGTCGAAAATCTGTGAAAAGTAGTAGCAGTAGTAGCAGGAGTAGTAGTAGTAGTAGTAGTAGGAAAACTTGGAAGAGCCCCCTTGCTTAGAATAGGACACTTTTAGCCAGGAAGCTCCATGGGACAGACTTTTCGAATAGAACATGAGGCTCATATGGAGGAACTGTTGTAGAAATTTCTCAGTGCTTGTAGTGGAGCCTCGACTCTTGGAATATGTAAGGGGGAGAAAGAGAGTGAGAGGCGAGGAGAACGTACTACATCCATATGACTAATATAATAAGAGTGACTGGGAATAGCCTATTTAGATTCCAGGCAATAATTCATAGCAAGTTTTATGGGATGAAGAGAGGAGAGAAAGGACTACTTTCACTACACACAAGTAGACTCGGGATATCTCCATCCGCCTGAACATTGAAACTCCGATGCCGCAAAACTACTTCCTCATCTATCTTACCCCCGTATAAGTATTCCCTGCAGGATGTAAGTACCAAATAGATGTTATCGTTTTGGATACGTCACTATTCACGGGAAAAGTATGTGTGTTAGGGTGTATGTGTGTGTGTGTGTGTGTGTGTGTATGTGTGTGTGTGGGAGAGACAGACTCTGTGTGGAAGCACTTGCTACAATTCTACTCCACATTCAAGTCGAGACTATGGACAGTGTAGTAAGCTAAGTTGAACTATTATGATTATTATTTGCATTAGAGGGAAACATTAGAGGAGTTGAAATGTGCAACTCAACGGACCATTCCCGATTCCTTGTCCATAACATTGGGATCATCATGTACAACTGGCAAGTGGAGCAAGCGACATTCCATAGCCCAGCCAAAACCCCCGGTTTTACTACCACTTTCATGCACAAATATGTCCCGTCATTTTTCTCTCCTCTCCCCCTATTTTTATCTATGTGTATATCTATATATATATATATATATGTAGAGAAAAAGAGCCACTTTAAACCAACGGGTTTTTCTATTCCAGCCCATACACACTTTCCTCCTCACTACTTCCCCTCAAGAGCGCTGATTTGAGTACAAACAGTGGCATAAATACCATTTGAGCACATCTACGAATACTTGGTAAGGAAGATAAAATCTATTTGAATATATCATGTTATTTACTTTCTCTTTCCCTATATTAACATATACACATGTGGGTAGGCTTGAATGAAGGGGAAAGGGAACGCTAGGATAGTGCAATGGGCTTCACATACAAGTAAATGAACCTCTATAAGTACTTACTTTCTCAAGCTATTCTAATGGCTATATAAAAGCAGATTTAGAGACTCTGCATTGAGAATTTGAGCCATTTTCCCACTCATTATCCTGCCAAAGAGAAAGCGTTGGTTTGTAGTCTATAAAAAGGGGCAAAAGTGTGAGTTGCTTTGATTTCACTTGTGTTCTCATGTATTTTTTTTCTATGACTGGTTATTGTCATTGGAGGAAGGGAAGTGAAAGTCCTGTGGTTACACTATTTGTTATAGGCTGTGTTTAGAGTACACTATGGTGAGTTGTCTTGGTCGTTACATCCTTGCAATAATAAACAAGTCTTTATGGGCCATTACACGGTACACGTCCGAATGACTTTTCATTTCTCTCCACACCTAATCTCTACACACTCATTCATCGTCCAGTCAAGGAGCATAAGTCACTTGGTGGAAGTACCCAAGCGGGGTCACAATTAACGCACCCACACACGTACAAACACTTTGCTTCCATGTCAACTTTCTCTCTCCCACTCTCTCATTCTCTCTCTCTGTCTCTCCCTTGTGCAACAAAGAAAATATTTAACGCGCGTCCCTTTGTTCCTCCAGCTTTACTCCTTCCTTGTTGAACACAATGCTAACAGAAATAAGCTTACGGCACCGTGTTATTTATGGGCCGATACACTTTCCCTACTTCTCACACATTCTTTATTAATGGATTTTTCTTTACTTTCTCCATTTTAATCAACTTTCTTGATTTTACCCAGCGCGTGCCTCTCCGTTCTCTTTGTTCTTTCCATTCCTGTTTAATTTGCATGTGCCGCTTTTTTTAACTTGAACATCTTCGCTTCCTCTCTCTCTCTCTCTCTCTCTTTCACTTTCTCTTTGACTCTTTGTACTCGGGCCAAAAAGCCCCTACTTCCCCATCCTATGTACGTTTGTCCAGGGATTTTCAATCTACTTGCATTTCATGGTAGTACATACACTTGATGGGTGAAAATAAAGTAGCCTTTATTTATTTAGGTGGATGTATCAGGTTGCATCTCTCTTTATTAATGCTTCGGCTCAAGTGATGTTTTATACGGGAGCTTGTTCCCCGTGTATAGCCTTGGAGTACGTGAGGAAGCAGCTAGCGGGTCTCTTTTTACGAGGTAGAAAATTATAGTGATGTAAATAGCTACAAGCTGGCCAGTCAGCACATATGGGAGGACATTAAACATATCTGCAGAGACAGAGAGGAGTAAATAAGTGAATTTTGTAGTTTGTGTGTGGTGTAGGTTGCGTTGAGCTGAGAATGGGAGCAATAATTGTCAGGTTGGTGGGATCGTTTCGTTGAAGAATGTTTTTCCGGGACGAGGGTAGGAGAGGTTGGACGCCATCGCTTAGCCTAATAAAATATAGCGTCTATTAGTTGTGGCAATTACTCAACTTGGTGAAAATAAGAACAGGTGCTTTCTACGGTCCATGGCTATTTGTCCCCTTACGCCTGTCCTCCAATGAACCCAAGGACTGTGAACAGCACGGACAAGAAGAGAGAGAGAGAGAGAGAGTAAGAGAAGGTGAAAACTTTTCTCCAAGAGAAAGTGTGAGAACCACGGAAAAACACTGAGGAATAGACAGGGAAAGACAGGCTACCAAAATCGTTTGTCCCCATGGACCGTAGTTCCACTGAACGGGTAATATGCTAAAGAAGCAGAAATAAAAAAGCCCTGGAGCAGAAAAACCAAGAGGAAGATCATTTGTCAGAGAGGCAGTGGGCGAGAAATGGAGACTTCGCTCTGCTGCTTAGCCTTCACCTCCTACCCAAATTATCGCCTCTATCTTTCTCTCTCTCTCTCTCCCTCTTTCTTTCTCTCAGTTCTCCCTCACTCTCATATTCCCTCCTTCCTAACTTTCTCTTTAGATATGCAACTTCTCCCAAAGCATTCAAGTGCCTTGAACAGCTATCATCAAAGTGGGTAACTTCCTCCTCCCTTCCCTATACAGACGCTATTTCCTAGAAAGAGAGAGAGAAAGTGTCCTCTGACATAGAAACCTACTGTTGGAATATTGAAAAGTAAAGTTTAAGAAATATGTATGAACCAAAATACCTAACAAAGTTGTATGTAGAGGCCAGAGATAACTGTATGTTTAGGACACACGAGATTCTACTCATTGCTTTTCCTAAATATAAAACTGATTCTGTCCTGGAATGTAAAATGCTTTTTTCCTCAGCAATGCAAAGCATTTGGAAGCAGAGCAGATTCCATTTCTTGAACCGTGCCAAAAATTTTAATTATCTTAGCCAAGCTTCGCTTTCCCCTTTTCCCCCCTCGTACGCAGTATATTGTGTATGTTGCTCTATCTCTCGCGCGCTCTCTCTCTCTCTCGCCCTCTTCAAAGTGTCCTCGATTGAACGAGGAGAGACCAACCACCTATTTTAACGGGAAACTTTGTTACCTTCTCTCCTGAGAGATAACACACATACACAAATTCACAGCAATGTATGTAATCACATGGGGGCAACTCCCCAGATATCTATAGACACACTTCAAATAATTAAGTCACTCTAAAATTTATGACCTGCTTAAAAGAAAAATGTTCCAATATATTCTAAGCATCTTTCAAATACGTGGAGGATGCATTCTCTGTGTAAACATCTTGTGACTCAAGGCCTTTGCCGAATTGGTCCATTTTCTCCCCATTTCTCTCTTTTTTTAAGCCCTTCCATTCTTTCCCCAGGAATTTAATCCCAACCTTAAGAGCTTGTCTTTCCTGAGAAATGCATATTATGTAAGAGCGTCTCATTTTATTACGAGTCTTTAAAGTAGTAGCACTTCACTTTTTTTAAAACCAAGACACTGTATCAATATGGATGTAAAAAAAGTGGAAGTAAGAAAAAGAAGAGCGGAGAAAGCATTGAGTGACGAATGACAAAAGAGAATATGTTAAGAGCATTCATGAACATTTTTAATGTTCCATGATTTTTTCATTACCATAAGAGTTAAGGTGGAGTTTTTTTTAGAGGAACAAGTCCTATTTTACAGTTGTATTAAATTCTGCCATGTTATATTATACTTTGACATAAAATTATACATAGGAAGAGAGTAGAGTATCTTTCCTTCTTCTTTTCCCTCACTGTATAAATGATTTCCTCCCTATAATGCCTGCCTCGGGCAGGTTGGTTGCAGGAGCTAAAAACTTATAATGTGGAAGAGGGGGACTGTGTAGGGAGAGAGAGAGCAAGGAGAAAAATATAGGAAGTTGTGTGTAGGTTTAAGACACAGAGGTTAGGATGGCTGGGTTGTAGAAGGAAGGGTTAGGATCCTCAATGGAAATGCAAATGTACGTGAAAAAAGGGCCAGAATCAACTGTCTCACCACATTGGGTTTGGCATTTACAAGTCAGAGATTGCGGTTTGCTCTAAATCACAAATGCTATACATGGATGGGGAAGAGAGAGAGAGAGAGAGAGAGAGAGAGAGGAAAAGAGTGGTGGTAGTGAGTGAGTGAGTGAAGAAGACCCGGGCAGTGGAAAGAGAAAGTGTGCAAGAGAGTGAAAAATATGGAAATGATCAGGAACGCTCCGCTGATTTTCTCCTAACACATATCTACGTAAAGGAGGGAATAATACAATGAGAATGAGGGCTTCTGTCTTCTGGCTCTTCCCTTCTCGGCCTTATCGTTCGCTCTGAGGAGGATGCAGGCAACCAATATAATAGCATAAGTGTGGGTTTGGTCCTATGTGTGAGAGAAATGAAAGGAATTTGAAATTCAGGCAATGCTACTTCCAACACCAGCACAATATAGCATGGGAGAAAGTTGTAGTAGCAGTAGTAGTAGTGAGAGAAAGGAGCTAGAGGTGCCCACCTGGAATAAATGCATGCAAATCATGGGTGGGCACTATTACCTTACATTAACCGCCGCCTTTGCTTTCACCACAGAGGTTTCCAGGTGTGTCCGCATCCTCATGCATATTCCAGCCCCATCCTCTCTCTCTCTCTCTCCTTATAAGCTCTAAGTATGCAGGATCTCATTTCAAGGAAATCATAGGGAGAAAGTCACATCAATTCCTGAGAGCAAATCAACGTTTTTTCCCAAAAAAATGGCTGTAATTCAGAAAAGAGGGAAGAGATTGGAGAAGGAAATGGAAAAAGCATAGAAGCAAAGCTAGGTTGCATCTTGCATTCTGAACAGCTATGAGTGAGAGAGAGAGAGAGTCTAAGAGAGAGAGAAAAAAAAGAAGGATGGAAGCGAAACCTTCTCCCATTCCTGTCAGCCGCACTCATCATTGCACTCAAGGACCATCCTGATAGTTATGGATATATCAATGACACACACGCCATTACTAACCCTACATTACTTTGTCGCACCTTTCTCCTAGGATTTCCCTCCACGACCATGGATACATTTCATTTTCCTTTACAACTGTACATATCTATGGGTAAGAAAATTCCTCCAGAGTGGAGACTAGAGCGGAGTATAATTCTGAGGGTAACTCACTTTTCTCTCTCTCTCTCTCCTAACCCTTCACCATAAGAGAAGCATTTGGGGAGAAAGTTTCCATGTATAGGTATGAGGCCCACCGACGACGTGTGTAGGGACTGCCCCTCCCCACATCGCGATCCTCCCTCCACTTTGGCGTGACAGTTTCTCAGTGAAGTTTTTCCCTTGTCAAATCCCAGCGCACCACTCGAAGCTCAACTGGTTTCGTGAACATGAAAATCTCTCGGGCAGCCTCGCTCAATTCATCTTGCGCCTTTTCCAATTTTTATATCCAGGTCACTCATCATCATGGTCACCGTCTCCTTTCTTTAACCATCCGCACCTCGAGAGTAAAAAGCTCAAAGAATTTATCAACGTTTGTACTTCTCTCCCAATCTTTTATTTTCTTTCAAGCCTTTCCACATACATAAGCACCTCCACTTTAACAACCACTACCTTTCACTTTCCCTAAAGAAAATTTTTCTCTTCTGACCAAGCTCCACCTCTGTAAGTAACGTAGGCAGAAAATAACTTGCAAAAAATAGTATAAACTTGTATCTACATTCTACATACACATACACCTACCACTCCCTACAAAAAAAGGAGCAAATCAACCAGCAGGACAGCTAAAGCCTGGAGAGAAGTGATGAGAGAGCAAAAAAGATTTGCTTTTAAGAAGTGAAACCGTTCAAAAATGAGCAAACTATCTTGGGAAAAGTCTATGGCTCACTACAGCCATGACGTTTTCCTCTCTAAAGCGTTTCTATCGATCCGCTTCTTTTTCTCCTCAATCGTTAAAGTAAATCAAAATTCCCTTCTTTAAAGAATACACACACACACACACACACACACACACACACACATACTCACCAAAAACCAAATCGACTGACCCAAGTGGACAAAAAAACCATGAAATATAAAAGTGAAAATAGGATACCACCTTTTTTCTTATCCACACCATATCCACATGTCTTAGACCGAGAAGAGAAAATCCCTGCTTTCTCCTCCATCCCTATGACTTCTACATAAGCTGGCGAATAGCACGACCATAGTTCCAGAGATTATTAAATTGGGCCCACAAGTCTCACTGACAATTGAGAGAAAGTCATATGCTAGCATGAAAATGTCACGTGCACTCAAATAAAGACATAAGTTCCTTGTAAACGAGCTCACGAAGGGTAGGAGCTTTCAAAAGAAAGTATAAGCGTGTACGCGGTTGTTGGGTGAGAAGACACGGGGGGAATGAGTGGAGGAAGCCCTGAAACGCTGGGCGAGTGATGACTACTATTTATTAGAATCTGACAACTACTTCATGTCTTTGTTCTACATCCACTCTTATACATAGGGGCACACCTTGGCAAAGTAACACATATTCACACACAGCTTTCTTCAGCTTTCCCCGCTCATTTCACTAAATTCATGTAATTGTTTCCTCTCCTCGAGTTGTAAATCATTTCATGTGCATATATGTGCATGTAATTATATATATAATATTTCACTGTATATGTTCCGAGGAAATTAGTATTAATTAGACGGCTCTGAACTTGTTATATCTCCTCAGTTTCATTCCTTGTCATTTATTCCAACGCTCCCTTCACACACCCTTGTTCTTTCATTACTTCCCTTTTACAACATCTCACCACTATGCCTTGTAAATGGTTAAGTTAAATCCTGCTTTCTCTTATTCTCTTCTAACGGGTAAAGACCGTTCTGTCAACACCCTTTCAATTGCCTCTTTTAGTGTTTTTAGTACCTCATTGCTGTGTTGTCATTGCTCCTAGCTCCTACTGCTGCTCTTGCGTCTCCTCCGCCTACTTACAAATACATAAGGTCCGCAGTGAAAAATGATATGTAAGTCGGATCACGGTGTGTGGCTCTGGGGCCAATCTACATTTTGACCAAGTGAGGAAGTTCGTTATTGTCATCTTTGATGATTGCGGACAGACTTGGAGAGCTTTTCTGTATAGCAGAGCGCGTTTTGTTACCTCCTAGGCCTGCAGTAGTGGATTGATGATGTAGTCCCTGCGGACACGACAGAACCTCCAACGCTTGTAGGCTTTAGGGACGTTAGTTATATCGGTCAAAACTCTTAGACTTTGCATGGAGTTGTTCAGCTCGGCTATAATTATTACCAGGGCTTAGGAAGAGCTTATAGCAGATTATATGGAAACTCACTCAGAGCCTTGAGTTAATAAGTGATTCCTTACATCTCTTGTTGGGTTAATGCCGTGTGAGGATCATTTGCTCTATATTTTTGATGGCTGACTCCTCCATATGTTCATGTTCTTAATTTGTTTTCTGGGTACGATGTGGAACTTAACTTGATGTAATTCATTGGAGGGAAAATTTCTTACGAGCCCTTTTGAAAACTTTCAGGCTAAGTTGAAGGAGACTGTAGAAAATTTCCAGGATTCCCCCTGTCTTCCATGGAATTAAACTGCAACTGTGTGAGTGAGTCATCAAGGACTGGGTTAAGTTTTCTTATGCCCACATGAATCTTCAATGACCCTTCTTTTGACATACATTTCCCCCTAGTTCTTAGAATATTTAAATTCCTGAGGGTAAAGAAAGTATAATAATTTTTGCAAAGGACTCTTTTTAAGTCTCAATTGTGATAATTCTAAAGGAAAGAGTCTGAGAAGATCCAAAATGTACTTTATTTTTAGTTCAAGCACTGTAACTGTAGGGTAAGTTAAGGTGAAAAGCTTTTAGCCTAGTTTCTCCCATCACTCCTCTCTACAATTAAGTCAGGAGACTTGAAAGTCAAGACTTATTTTTACTCTAAGAAAATGGTGCTTGACATTTAAAAAAAAGAAAATTATGAGAACGTGAAGGAGCATTAGAGCATTTGTTTTTGAAATTACGTTCTCTCGCTCTCACTCACTTTCTTTTTATTTTTAGAAAATTGCTTTTTATCTTGATGCTGTCATGCCTCATGTTTCATATTTGATTGCTTTCTCTAGTCATATTTTCTTGTATGGAAATATTATGAAAATAATAATTTATTGTTGTAAAAGAGAAATGATTAGAGTTTTCTGCCTCAAGGTCAAAATCCCTCCATGTCAACCTTATTTTATTTATTTAAATCTATCGATTGACATCCATAGAATATATAGCATCATATTTTGTAACATATGGTTATTGCATGTTAATAAAACATATGAGGATTATAGTGGAAAATATTTGATAAAACCAAACAAGTTTCCATTTGCCTCTTGCTTCTCTCTCTCTCTCTCTCTCTCTCTCTCCGCTTCTCTCTCCATCCCAACAAAATTTTCCTCTCGACTAATTTCCTCCCATGCGAAATCTAATACACGTGACGAATGGATTGGAAAACATTAATAAATGCATGGATATGTAGAGAATATAAGAAGCTAAGAACATAGTATTTTATGAAGCCTTATTTCAGAGGTAACCTCGTTCCGGGAAATGATTTCCCCAAAAAGGTAGAGAGAAGGAAAAAAATATTGATGTAAACATAAAGTGGATTTATGAATTGAGTATTTGATGATATGGATGTACTTTGTAGGGAATAAAGACACGCTTGTCCTCTCCCTGCATTCGTGTAGTTAATCAAAACGAAAATGTAATCTGTTTACTGGCCTCTGTAAATTTCCCTTGAAGGGATTCTCCCAACTCGATTTGTGTCCGGGTATTTTCTCTCTCTCTCTCTCTCTCTCTCTCACTCGTCTGTCTCTCCTCTTGACTTTAGCTTTAGAGACCCTAGGATTGACTAATGTCTGACTAAAGTATGGTAGTGTGTCTGTCTCTCTCTTTCTCTTTCTCTCATTCCCTTAAAATCCTATTTGACATTGGCAGTTTTACTCAGATGTTTGTCTACATGTCGAGTGGTACAAGTTAGTTTCTGGGCTGTTGTGGATACTGTAATGTCTCTGATGGTCTCCTTGGCAAAACAAGCCCAAGTGGATGTTTGTGTACTGATGTGGGTGTCAGTGTCCGTAACGCATGATAAACACCAAGCTCTCGCTTGATTTCTCACCTTGTCACTCCATCTCTACTTTCTCCATGATGAGCCAGAGGAGTCAAGCTATGGGAAATGAAATGAGCAAGCAGACAGTAACCGCACATAAACAAACTTGTCAGATGACTCCCTTGCTAGTTAATCGGGGGAACAATTTCTGTAAATACATCTCTCTCTCTCTCTCTCTCAATTCTTCCCTGCCACTTCTGGCACACATTAGTATATAAACGGGGAAATTTCCTTGTTTATCCAGACCTTCCCACGTCCTCGAGAACATAACTACAATACCATGTATCTAGATAGACTTGAAGCCTTAGCTCTCTTTCTCTCTGCCTCGAAGCTACACACAAGGTAGACAAGTCTTTTTATTTGTCCGCATTGATTACATTGTGCTAATCCAATAAAATGTAATACTCTGGATGTGTAGACAAGTCCCTCTTTTTCCACTTGTGCTCACACACAAATTCTCTCTCCCACACACACAGTTCCAGGGAATGCACTTACCATTACTTCCATAAAGATAACAGGCATAACTATAGGGAGGAGGAGGAGAGAGAAAGTGTTAAGCGTTTACTTATTAAATAAATAATGTAGATTGACTGAGAGGCATAGGATGCCGGAAATGTAATTTGTTGATTCAACCATCATCGTGTATGGTTGGATTTAGAGAAAGCAGGTCTTCCTCATCCAAAACTCAAGTCCATCCAATTTGTAAACTTCCAGCCTCTCACATTACTTGCTATAGTACGAGTAGACTCTCTTTTTCATGCTTTACTTACCTTCTCAGCTCCTCTCACTCATGAAAACTCACTCTTGCAAATCAACACAATAATTAAGTCAATAATTTGTGTACTCAGCATTAAAATCAGCCATATGAAGGGATTTAGAATCCCGGGTGTGATCCTCTCATCACCCTACCCCTCCTCTATTTCTTGTAGGGATAAAATCACAACTCAACATGGTTATTACGTACGTCCTTAAAATGTGTTCATATACATATCAAGACAAACACTCTCCCCGTTAATAATTCTCCCGTTGCTATCTTTACCAAACAATATGTATGGGCAGGGATTGGAAAATAGGGAAAGCTTCAAGCCAGCTCTGTTTTTGGGTGCGGAAGATGTCCTTAGGATTTGGAGTTACAATATAGAGAGCTCTGAAGTATGTGTGGGTGCATATATATATATATATATTTAGTAGGAATATATTGTTGAGTTGGGAAATTTAGAGTATAATTTAATTCTCTCGTGATATTTAGTTCTGATGGAAATTAGGGGTAGGGAAGAAAACAAGGGAAGAGTTGAGAAGGACGGAGAAATTTTCCCTCACCTCGAGTCACTTTCGCCAGGACTGACTCTGTGGAACGGAGGCGTAAACATAGCAGAGCTACTTTAGCCTCGACCTCTCTTTCTTTCTCGCTCTCTCCCTTCTTTCCCACTCAGCTCGTAACTGTTGATAACAAAATAATATTTAGTTAGGGTCCTGTGGGACCGTAAGGTGGAAAAAAGGTTGGAATAATTAATCCAATTTTCTGCGCCTCGTCTCTTCTCTCCTGACGTCTCTGAACCTCATGAGGTTCTCTCGTGAGGATCATTAGATTTCCTCAGAAAATCTAATCTACCTCCATATCCTCAACTTCTACTAGTAGCTCCCATGCATTAGGAGGGAGAGCTGCTAGTAGTAGCCGAGTAGACGAGGAGTCTGTCTTTGCTGGACTGGAATGCTTGTAATACCATTAAGTAACTAATATCTGATTATAAATACTAATGCGAAATGGGTATGGCCTTCGCATCTGCCCTCTCTCTCTCTCGTCTAACTTTCTCCATACATCCATACACATTTATAGTAAGTGCTTGAGTGCTTTCTTCCTTGTATAGTATCTTTCCCAAGAACCATTGTCGGTAATGAATGGAGACGAAAGGCATTGAGAAAAGGTCAATTTCCTTTCGTCGCCTAGTCTTGAGATTCAACCTACCCCGGAAATAAGGTTATGCAGGCAATATCTAGCTCCAATCTAGCCTCTTGTATTATTACCCTTCACATACCATACCTTTCACCCAAAGAACCATCCTAACCTTAATATCTACATAGTTTTTTTCATCAACTTCCCCTCTACCTACAAAACCTTGCTCTTCTAGTACATACGAGAGAAGACGAAGAAGAAGAATAAGAAGAACCATGGCTGAGAATTTAATGTACAAGTTCCGTCTTTTTCCCTCCTTTCCGCCAGAAGCATAGTGGAGTGGGAGAGAGAGAGAGAGAGAGAGAGGAAAAAAAGAAAGCAGGATTTTGACGTTGCAAGAACGACAGGACAGGTCTGCCGATTTCCGTGCAAAGTGTACTGATTGCATGGGAGGGAACCCAACGTACAGAGGAAGGAGTAGAAGGGGGAGGAAAATTCTAAAGTCTCTATACAGCCTCGAGGAAGGAGAGAAAGAAAGAAAGGTAGGGTGATAGAAGATGAACATGTCGGAGAAAGCTATAGCACTAGTCAAGGTGACATTTTAGTTGAAATGCCACGTCAAAAGCTCAACCAGGAAATTTGCATGAATTGTAAACTGTGAGGAGCCCCAGACTTCTTATTCCATTCTGAAGGAGGGGGAAAATGCAGGAGGGATAAAGAGAAAGTTCCAAGGAGTGAAGAGAAAATAAAAAAGAAGAATGGTAGTAGCAGACGTTCTCAAGAATCATCGAAACTATGTCTCCCTAATGAAGTTACTCCAACATATACGTACATATATAGTGAATAGTGAGACATATGGAGTAGTGAGGGAATCAAGGAAATTCTATTGTGGAAACGTTAAATCTGGGCTCTTCTCTCCTGCACTTCTACCTTCACCACCTCCCCCTCCGTCTCCTCCTTTGCTTCCACTCCTCTCTTTGTCTGGTTCATGAAGAAACTGAAATACTCGAACATATTTCAAATTAGAGGAAGCAGAAGGTTCTCTCATGAAATATCATCATCATCATCATCATTTCTCTCTCTCTCTCTCTTGCTTTCTCTTCTCTCCCTTTCTCCATATTTAACAAAAGTATAAAAAGTAGGAGATATGGAGAAATAGACAGGGAAGGAGAATCAATCGCCTCAACTCCTTTTCTTCATGATTTAACCAGGCTGGAAACGTAAGAATCACTCTTTGACGTTTCATATCCTCTTTACTACTTATTATTAAGCACTTTCCACGCAGAGAGACATGTGTAAGGCAAGCGGAATCAACTTTACGAACAAGGATTCTTCCATTTCTTGCTTAGTGCTCTCTTAAATCTCCGTATTAAATCCAAACTTGTCTTCTCTCCCAATCTCCGTTCCCTTTTCCTCAACCGTATCCCTTGCAATCATCTCCGTCGCTCAAATTTCCTAAATCTCTAATTTTTAACCCATATTTTAACAAAAGCGTTACTTCTAGTACTCACAATCGAGTACTTCGCAATCGAACTTATTGTGCCTTTGAAGTAAGGAGCACCATGAAATTATACTCAATCTCTCTATCTCTCTCACTCTCTCTCTCTCTACCACCACCCGCAAGTAATGTAATAAGAGCTGGGTGAAGGAAACGGGAGAAACAGGTGAAACTGGGATTATCTCCGTACATGTCGATAGAATTGATGCTATAAAATACAAGAGAAAGGAGGGCACGATACAGATAAGAAAAAAATATAAGATGAAATCTGATAAAAGCGATAGAAAAATCTACGGGAGGAAATGCATTTTCCAGGGATATATAAAACAGTGAGAGAAAGATAGAGGGAGAGAGAGAAAAATTGCTAAGACAAAAGCATTTGAGAGAAAGCAAGGGAGAGTTGTAATAGAAGTGGGAGCTGGAATACTATTAAGAATGGTTCCATCCCTTCGTTTCTCCTATGCCTCATGGTGGCAGAATGAGTTAGACGTTTCGGAAATGAACATGGCCAGGGGCAGTAAGTCTGTCGGTGTCAGTAAAACTCTGGAGGTCTCTCTTTCTCACGCGCTCTCTCTCTCTCTCTATTTCTGTGTTTGCAGCTCTCTCATGTTATCTCTTGCTGGGTAATTTTCTTCGATTCTCACTTGATGCCTAGTCTCTTCCCCCGTCATCCTTGTTGCTTGTAGCCTTTGCCCGGAGAAGAAAAATTATTTCTTGTGTTGGAGGAAAGAGATAGGATGAAGAAAGAGAAAGTAGGAGAAAATAGAGGAGCTTGAGCGAGAAAGAAAGTTAAAGTTTCAACTGCATCGATAGAGCAATGAGTCCCAGAAGAGTCATTCCCTAACATTTTCGAGATGGCTAATCAAAAGCATCGAGTCAGTTCCATCATAAAAGCTCAAGTTTTGCTAAACTTAATTGAACTTCACGACCGTACTGAGAATGGCAAAGACCATGTATATTGTTGACTCATAACTGTGACCTCTTCTGAGGAGGAAAACTCTGGCCCTAATATTTTACAAGCCCCAAACCTCAAATGTAGCTTACCATTCAGATACGCACATACACATTTCTATACAAGGACATATACTCCCAAACTGGAGAAAGTGAGCACATGCTGAAATGGAACGGATAGTGGAGAAAATACTGGGAGGTAGAGAGAGAGAGCGAGGGAGCGAGAGAAAGTGAGAGAGAAAAAAAATTGCAACAGTTTTTCTTTCCCTGCCATCATATAAAATGAGTTAAGAGAAGCGGGATTTAATCCCAGTACTTAATATGTATACGTATGTACATACAAATATAAGGTAGTACAAGTTAATAAAATGAAGCAAATATTTAGGTATTATATATTACATTAGAGTTAGGAATGGGACGTTAAGAGGATGAGAAAAGTAAGGAAAATTAATAGGGAATTTTTCCAGAGGGAGTGGGAAAAGCAAAGCCTTTGCGTTGTCAGGAGGGAGAAAAACACCGCCGCAAATAATTTCGCATTTATTCTCCAAGTGATTGGTTACAAGGACGATACAAGCGGAGAAAGTAATACATACCATATTCTCATGGTTTACAGTTTCTCTTGAGAAATCTCCCAGCTAGACCCTAGGGGTCTCCTATTCCCATGCTTCAGAGTATTCAGTGAGACAGCTAAGAGATACAGAGAGAGAGAGAGAAAAAAAACAAAAGAGAAAATCTAGTTGAGCCAATGGAGCTTTCTCCAAACCTCCTTTTATTCCTCCTTTTAAACATTTAATATTACATTGTAGAGACAAATGCATCTGACATATTTGAGTACATCCTCCCTCTCTCAGGATATGTGCATTTGAGGGAAATTGGTGAAAAGCATCCTTTACCTCAGACTTTTTTCGTCAGGAATTACAAAAAACCTCCGGATTTCACTGGGGAAGAAAAACCTAGTCGGATTACTCCTATTTTGTTTTGGTCCGTCGTACATAACTGTAGATATATTTATTCCAACGGCGCTCCTTTCTCTCCATCGTCCCCTTTTTCCCTTTCCAACAAACTTAGGGAAAGCAATGAGTTTTCAACTCTTTTTTTTTGGACAATTCTAACAAGAACAACACACATGGTCCACAGACTCTACGTCCACCGAGAAACGTTTTTGTCTCACTGACTTTCTTTTTACAGCTGATTCGCTAAATCTTTTTTCCCCTTCCTACACTCCCTTTCTCCCTTCTCTACTTCCTAGTAGCTCTCTCTCTTGTTTCTTTTATAGAAAAATACGAGGAAATACACCACTCTACTAGATTTCTCTCTCTCTCTCTCTCACACACACACAAAGGTTAAAATAGATGCTTTCTCCACACATATCTATGGAGAAAGTTAGAGGTAAAGGAAAGTGGGAGAGACAAAAGAGACAACAGTGCTTTCTCTCTATGCTCTATCGCAAAAATCAGTTGCCAAAACTCGTGGCAAATCAACAAGCTCTCGCTCCTCTCGCATCATTTATGTACAAATGGCTGTCATGAACCTTAGGCTTTGACTATGCATAGAAGGAGAGTACGAGAGAGAGAGAGAGAAGTGCAACGGAGAGTAAACTTGACAAAAAAACCAAATCCTGGCATCGCTTTCCTTCTCTCTCCCAAACAGCAACCAGCCAGAACGGAGCAGAGTCAGAGAGTAGAACGACCAGCAATCTCTCCATCTCTTCTTTCTCTCTCTCTCTCTCTCCCTCTCATGTAATACTTAATACCATTACATGTGGTCTGGAATTTTTTGTGCTTCTTTTCTCTATTCCCTCCTACATCTCCTCCTCTCCCATCCATCCTCCTCCAATGCATTATATTGATTACGTGTTATTGATTTCAGAGTGGCTTCAGTGTAGTTGTTGTTAATTTACATTTAGAACAGCCATCCTTCCACACAAGTTTTTCCACATGGTAATTTTATTACCACCGTTTTCTCCCTCCCTTACTTTATATATTTCCTGGAAAAGTAAAAGGACTCTACTTGAATCTATGAATATGAAATTAGTCATTTCATAATGGGCTAAAGCTGGAATCCTCGGAAAGGCTCTGTGCACTGTAAGGGAGAGAAAATCCCCAAAAATCTCAAAAACTTTTAAACAACTCTCATCCTTACACTTCCTTCACACAAACTCCCTCCTTTCACACTTCCATTGAATCCACGTCCCCCTACACACAACCCACATATTTATATACGAGCATACATATCATGCATTCTACGATACTTGTCAGCAGGACTCAAAATTTATGCAAATCGAAGCGTACCTAAGCGGACTCACGTTTGCACTTGCGTATGCAAATCATTCCTATTCCTGTTGAAAATCTCTCTCCCGAGATGTACATCTCAATGCACAATTATGGAGATACTTATAATAATTATCAAACTCACAATCACAAATTCAGCAACTCAAGTACATGTAGACATCTTTCCACATGTAAACCTCGAGAATCTGCTAATCAAGTACAATTTCCCATTCACATTTTTCAATAAAATTTGTTGACAGTTTCCTGTAAGTTCTCCTCTTTTCCACAATACCACAGATATTCATTTTACATGACGAAGGCTCCGGCACAGATGCTTCCCTTTAGCAGCCTGCCTCTTCACGAGGGTGTACAGTTATGCATAGAAATGTGGAATAGTGTTGAGTGAGTCAGGAGAAATATTTGAAGAGACATGTGGAATAAATTCAACTATTGGAAATCTCAACTGAACATCCGCAGGATTCCATAAGTTGAATAATATAGGAAACAACATGGAAGTTGATACTTTTCCAGTTGGAAACATTGGAGCAAATATAATATTGAATAGGGAAGAGGGTTTTGAAAGGAGGAGATGCTACGTAAAGTGAAACCAGTCTAGTCTAAATGCAAAAAGTAATAGGAGAGGAGCTTCAGTTTGCTACTATAGTTGGTAAACAATAATCTACTCATCAAATGGTTCAAATGTATGGACTTTACAACACTTGTCTTACTCCAGAACATTTCCCTTCCGTGTTTAGCCATCAAATCAGCATGAGAGAGAGAGAGAGAAAAACAGAGAGAGAGAGAGAGAAAGTGAGTTAGAAGTGAGAAAGAGAGAAAGGCCTTCAAATACAATCAAAGTGAGCGCTCCCACAAGCATTTGCAAAAGATATCCGTTTTCCCATCGGCTTAAATATATTCGATTCCCTCACATGTTTACAGCTTCTTTGGCTTCCTCTCTTCCTTTCCCATCTCATCCTCTTCCCATAACCCATGTCTATAGATATAAAAATGGATGAGAGGGAGAGAGAGAGAGTAGGAAGTGGAAAATGGGTCAGCATATTATTTCACAACCACAAGATAAATCCCTGCCATGTAACCTCAACTCTTATAGGATTTCATGGAGAAAATTATGGTGAAAGGAGAGGAAAAAAACCACGAGAAGAGCCACTGTCAGGTGAATTGTTTTATTTTGGATGGACATGAGCGCTTGGAGAGAGAGATAGAAAAAGAGAGGAAAAAGTGGAGAATCTCCCTATTGAATACCAAGCTTTCACTCAACTGTAGCACAATGTGCGCATGTAAAGTGAGAAAATCTGTCCTTCAGTCAGTGGATTAATTATTCGGAGGGAAGCTTCACTGTAGCCATGTAGATTACAAAACTTACATTGATCATCCTAGTCAGAGGCAATCAATAATTTCACTTTATTTTCCCCCTATTCTATTACGGTTCTCCACATGTGGATCCTCTTCTCCACACCTTTCACTCTCTAAATTATTAAGTAACTATCTAATAGCCTTGTTCTCACACCATCCTCACATAGAAATTGTATGTAACATTTCGTGAGAGTGAAAGCAAGCGAAAGCAAGTGAAAGGATAGAGAAGCATAGGAAGATCGGGTCTTGTGCAGAACGTATGTTCAGGTGTGAGAAATAATGTCCACATTGACACGAGAAAATATCCTGGCCTTCTGATTGATCCCTATTTACAATGGGTGTGATAATAATGGTGAACTCGTTGTATATGTAGAGGGAGAAATGTGCAAAAATGAATGGAGCGAAACTGAAGAAAGCAGTGAGCAAGCGGAGGAGCAGCGTGAAAAGATACGGAGAGTAATCCTGTCGGTTTCCGATCCTATCCTTTACACTGTTCCAGCCTCATTCTCTCCTTTATGTGTGACCATCGACTTTAGCCAAAGAAGGGAGGCCAGCTAATAGGATGTAGCATGAGGTGGTTGTAGGTCGAGAAGCCGAAAAAGCATTAATTTCTATCCTCTTACCCCCTGCTTTGCCGTTCTTCCCTCCATCTCCCTCTCTCTCTCTCTTTCTCTTCCTCGTCCGCCCATAACCTGCAGAGCTTAGTCCGTGAAAAAGAGGATGGAAATAAGTGAAGGCTCCCCATGCAATTTGTCATGGAAAGGTCCAGCGACAGGAGTAATTGGACTCTCTTCCCTCTCATCTCCTTTATGTGTGTATATGTGCATGCATATGTGTGTGTGTGTCTCCCCTTATGAAATCTACACACCGCCCCCTCATTCTAATATCCCATAAGCCATTCCCCCATATATCTGTCTTCCCACTCCATATGAGTGTATCTGGAGAAAAGGAGAACAAACTTCCACGACACTGAGCCATCAAGTTTTCTCCGAGCCCTATCCCTACCCCAGCTTTCTCTTTTTTCCCACATTGCTGTTTGCTCACATAGAAGGAGGAAAGGCGCAGACAAACATCCAAATTGTTCCAGGATTTTCCCATATTCTTCCTACTAGTAACTTTCTCTCCTTCTACAACCTTTCCGAGGGATTGTAGTACAGAGTATGGGATTTCCATGGTTATGCCTTCTTTCTCCATTCCTCCAACCTTCCAAGTGAGGATGATTTTCAAGGGATTCGGACTCCTTTCACCCGAAGGGAATGGCGTGTAAGTGAAGGAGACAAATTGTTTCAATGATTTGTAGATTTTTTTTGAATGGCGAAGTGAAAGTGTGGGAGCAATGTATAACGAGCCGCAAAAAATAGAAGGAAGCCACCACCTGGGTAACACTCAAAGAGTACCTTACCTTCGAACCCTAAATCCTATTCGAGTAGCTATGGAGCAAGTGCTGGTGGCCAACAAATACTTTAACATATTCTAACCCAAAACTTCACTTTATACTCAAGCTCAATCCTCAATTTTCCCATTTGAATACATACATGTACACAAGTCCTTTAACTTTCTCCACGGTTCACTTTAACCTCCATAAAATTCCCATGCTCCCGTATCTACAGAGAAGCCCATCAGGTGAAGAAAAACGTTCAAATCTCCACAACCACTTACTTTCCCCTTATAAAGTCAATACAGCAAGAAGAGGGATAAAAGGAGAAAAACTTTCCTTAATCCACCAGCAAGTTAATAGGATTTTTTTAAAACACTTTAACTTTCTTCACTTTTTCCTCTAAAAAAATTCCCTTCTATTGGAAATGTTAATGTAATTTCAATGAAAAGGATATGTTTGGCATAAAATTTCAAAGGATTTTTCAAAGGTAAAAAACCACATATCTAGCACAAATGCATACAAATATCCCGGCTCTTAATAGCCCCCCAAGCGTTCATGGAACCCTCTCATTTTCCCTCTAATGGTGGAGGAAAAATTTATTTTCCTTTGAATTCCAAACACTCTCTTTCTATGTACGTAATAGTAGGGGCAGTAGTATTCCTCATGGAAAATAATCCGAGTGGTTCTCTATCAGTAATGTTAGGTAATAATAAATTCTTTATTGAAGATAAATATTCACTCACATTTGGATTTAATTTGATTCCACTCGTGTTCAATTACCGACTTTTATCAGC
Source organism: Spatulosminthurus flaviceps (assembly GCA_034693705.1). NCBI lineage: Eukaryota > Metazoa > Arthropoda > Collembola > Symphypleona > Sminthuridae > Spatulosminthurus > Spatulosminthurus flaviceps. The sequence goes on along the minus strand of JAQFXU010000022.1, from coordinate 78,904 downwards.
AGGGTCATTTACCATGTCCATTAAAATCAATTATAAGGAATGAATGAAATTACAACTGGTTCATGTTCAGGGTATAGAATAGCAAAAAGTGTATCTGCAATCTCACATGATACAAAGACTCACACTAAACAATTCCTCTCCAACCCACCCAATTAAATAAATGTGTTGGAGTTAAAGTAGCTACAATTAATATCAGCCATGAAAATTCCCTCTTATTATTAGACTACGACTTTTCCCCAAGCCACAGGCAACTCACAATAAATTTCTATTACCAAGATCTGCATCATAAAAAATCCAGTTCAAATTTAATCCAACAGCTCGGTACTTAAGAGAATATTGAGCCCGTACATATCCCTTTAATCATAAAATAATTTGCCATAAAAAAGTAATGGAAATTTCTCCAAATGAAAATCCTCCTTTTACCACACTAAAACACTTACCCATACTAAAACAGTGGTTCAAGTTAAATATAGAAATGATTCTTTTATTCGATTTATTGTCCATCTCTTTCCCCCTCTCCCGAAATTTTTCAACGTCAATTATTGCACTAGCCCAAATCTAACCTGACTCTTGTACTCAACGTCAACAAGAATTATATCTAAGTATTTGACTTCATGGCCACGGCTTCCCCCATACTTTCTTTTTCCTCTCAAGGTCCCACACAAAACAAATGGTAAATAGCATTGCTTCCAATTTATACATGCAGTGCTATTCCAAAATATTCGAGGAAGGTGAAAGCTGGAAAAGGAATGAAAGATATACAAAAATTCCAAGACTGTACAGAGGATGTAGGAGAAAGGTGAAAACGAAATTGTAATATAGATATACATATTTTGATAAAGGTGGACATGGAAAGTGAGAAAATAAAAAGAGGGAACCATGGACTTGGGAAGGTACGAGTGCAGGAGTTGTGAACGTTTTGAATATGGTGCTCACCATTTATGCAGACTTTGATATGGACCTATTCAGGCGGTGTAATACGTACAAGGGTCATAGGCTAGGGAAATGGATGTGAAAACCACACAGCGGGTAGATATTGATTGAAGAAAAAAAAGGCCTTTGAAAAAGAGAAGTCTTTTCCCATAGGAATTCAACTAGTTTGCTACGCTTAAAACATATATATATATATATGAACATACACATACGTATGTGTGTACATATATACACACTCATACTTATCCTTCAGAGCTATGACATGAGTGTCTGTGAAGAAAATATTACACATGTTGGTTATTTTTGCTATTGTCGGCTGCTTTCTTCTCTCGCTATTTTTACTTTCTCCTCCCTGTAGATCCAAGTATTATCCACAGATATAACCTAAGACATTATCCATATACACGTGGAATTTTAAGTTCCCATGGTTTCCATAGTAATATCTTTGAGGAGATACATTGCAAATGGACTAAAAGGAGAGTTTCGAAGGGAAGGGGTAAAAAGGGAAATAGAAAAAGCGTGATTTTGTTCCACAAGTTTTTTCCTTTTCTCGCATAGTGAGGGGAAAGCTTATTGCTTGAAGGAGGAAAAGAAAAAGAAGAAGAGGTCAAAGGGCTGGATATTGATGATCCATAACGAATTTCCACAAACTCTAGATTAACCTTTTATCCTCTCCTTCAACTCACCCTCTGTCTGATGAGTTGACTCTAATGTTGACTGCACCTATCTCCTCATGACATGACTCTCATCTTGTAATCATTAGGCTAATGTGAACTCATTTGATGACACACGCGTTTTTCCCTTCCTTCTCCATCATCATGGGAAAAGGGGAGAGAGAGAGAGAAAGAGGAGTGTATACCTTTGCAGTGAAGAACCTTATTGCAAAGCTTAATTCCCTCTTGGGAAAGTTACATTCAAATGTAGGGAAAGAGGAAGAGAGAAAGGGAAGTGAGACAGCTCCTGAGACAGAAAGACAGAACAGAAGATAGAAGAGTGCGGGGGAAAGTACAGGGGAAAAAATTTACCAAAGCCAAAAACCATGGAGAAATTATATGTAAGAAAGAATACAAGAAGGAAGGAAAAGGCCGCCGGAGACAAGGAAGAGAACATTACATTTACCATCTTTAGCCCAGTCAATCTTCATTAGTTAACCCAGTCTACGTTCCCTCTACTTCTATTGGAGTCATCATCATGCCATGAAATGTAATGCAATCAGCCCTATACGTTCATTATAGCTCATGTATTTCATACATGCTGGAACATCAAGTAGAACAAAAACTTCTTGTATGAAAGGCACGAACATCCTCCAAATAACATCCACGTCCTGCACCTAACTGCATTATACAAACAAGACCACCACAGACTGGAATTCCATTCATTTGCATACCCAACACCTACTACATTCTTAGTGTCTACTCTCTTCAACTTTTTCCTCCACATATGTACATATATGGAAATCAAATTTAAGAGGAGAGACAGACAAGCTAGAGAGAGAGAGAGAGTGAGAGAGAGAGAGCCCGGTGAGAAAGGACTCAGCTTTTTAGCCCGAAATGGGAATTAAAATGTATAAGATGAAAAAGGGAGTTGGACGCTCTGATACATTGTATAAGAATGAGGCAGTGAGAAGCACAAGGATTATCATCATCCTATGAAATATACTCATTTGGTTAATTCTATGGCTGCCCATTGACAGTTCCAGCTGCTCAAATTATTTATTCTAATGAGTCATTAGGAGGAACGAGGGAAAAGTCAGGCGCTGGAAATCACTCTAGTCATTTCATCAAGGAATGTGAAGAGAAAGTCAACAGAGCTGAGAAAGAGAGAGAGAGAGAGAGAAAGAAAAAAGAGATAGAGAGAAAGTAGTGAAAGTAGGGAAGAGAAAATAAGGGAGCGTGAGAGAAAGAAGCGCCTGAATGAGAAAAAAAGAGCAAGAGCTCCAGAGAAAACACACGGGAAAATGGAAAGGGGGAAGGTTGGCAGAGGAAAAAATTGGGAAGAAATGAAAGAAAAAGTTATATATGTATCTATACATGTATAAAAGATAAAGTGAAAGCCTTTGCGTGCTGGAGTGAGACATTTGAATGAAAAAAGTTTATACAGAGGAAGAGAGAACGTGCTGATGGCGGAGAGGGATAAAGGAGAGAGCAAAGTGAGAGAGAATACAGGTAGTAGTTGTAGTAGCGGTAGTAAGTAGTAGTAGAAGTAGTAGTGGAGAAAGCGACAACCAAATAGGTAAAGTAAGTGAAAATCAGATAGAGTCCAGGAGTAAAAGCGAGCTCCAAGGTCCAGCTAGACAAAGTGACAAGCATGAAGTGAGATGTTGCCATCGATCCAGATTTTCCCTCTCCTTTCTCATTCTTTTCTCTCTCTCTCACTCACTCTCTCTCTCTCTCTTTTGCTAAAAAACCAATCGATTCACACACTTGAAGTCTTACTAGATCGTCCCATAATAGACTTTCTCTCTTTCACTTTCAACCCATTCTCTCCTCTCTTTACCTCAGTGGAAAAGTTTTTTTGTTAAAGTCAAAATCAGTTGAAGAAATATTTTCCCCATGATGAGTTGTTGTTTGGAGTTGCCAGATGCAAGGATGGAAACACATAGGGCTGTATGTATCTATAGAAATGTAGGAATGTCTGGAACAGAATCAGGGGAAAGAGGGATTGTCCTTGTAACTTTTTGATTAAAGGAATAAACACAAGCCCATTTCACAGCTGGGATATATAAGGTTTTAAATGGCAATGATTTATGTAATTATTACAACTGGTAAGCCCTAATCGGCTGGAATTACTTCATTCAATTATGCAAAAGTTGTGGAGGGAAGGGTCTATATTGTCGGCGAAGAAGGCAAGACCTAGCTCAAAATGTCAATCGCAACCTTTATTTCTGTCCTTTTCATCCTTTCTGTCAAGGCTTCCATAGAAATTCCCTTCTTTGCGTCCCAATTTGCACTTTCTCCACAGCCCATACATAATTCCTGTATAAGAAGCCCTGAGCGTACATATATGTATACCGACCACCACAGCTGTGACTCCCTTTCCCAGGATCCGTTTTATTCAAGACCTTAAAACATTTCTCTTTCCCGACCAGCCTAATTATTCTGCTCAAAATTAATAACTTGTGGCCGGAATGTCTTTCTCCTTCTGTTCTTATGGTAGCTTCACTTAATGTTAATTTTCCCTCCTCATCATTCCCTTTATTGCATCTCCCACCATTTTTCCCTTTTAATGTTTCGAATTAGGATTTTCCAATTAATAAAGACCCACATACTTGCCTACTTTTCTTCAAGGTAGTTTAACTTCTTTCCTTTCCCATTCAAATCCACAAAAGCTTTCTCTCTCAAGTGAAAATTCCTTGAACAAAATTCCATTTACCGTAATACTATTAACCCAGCTGTTTAGAATAATGGTTTTTTGCCTCTTAGAGAGTTTCTCCTGGAAATTCAAAGACATTCAGGCGGAAGTAAAGAAGAAGAGAAAGCATAAGAGAAAGCCTGGAGGATTTGCAAGTAATTCTTACGTATATATACATATATATAGGTAAATTCAGGCGGGTGGAATTCTGGAGTAAAGCAAGTTAAGACGATTTTGGCGTAGGAAATATCTTGTGACTGCGGAAAAGTAGGTGAAAGTAGAAATTGATGATGAATATTTAGTGAAGTTTGAAACAACACAGGTATGAGAATTCTTCTAAGTATGGTGTGCTAACAAGCAGAAAAGCCGAAATGGGTAAAAATTAATTGATTTGGATGTCGGAATGCCTTTGTGAAATATCGATTACATCCGTTACATGGCAAGTGTTCTGATTAGATTCGCTTCGGTTGTTAGTGTCGCTAGCCCCTTCTCTCTCTCTCTCTCTCTCTCTCTTTCTCCAACATGTACACAAATTGGAGAATTAGGGAGAATACAGTTCAGTAGCGGTAGCAAGAGACGTGGTAATATTATACAGAAGAGGTTCATTACGTTCCCTTGTCACTACTTGAAGTCACCTTTGTGACACGTCATGGACTAAAGCCTGGCTTATTGTGTATTCCAGTACGATCCTTGTGCTATTTCCACTCTCTACGCTCTCACTCTTTAATGTTTACCAACTTGTGTGTGTAATGTAACGAGTAGTCTTTGCGAACAACTCTCTCCTAGTTTTTCTGCTTTGCTTTCTCTCTTTCCCTCTCTCTCTCTCTCTCTCTCTCTCTCTCTCTTGCACTGCTTTCTCGCTTTCTCTCTCGCTCTGCTGTCATACAAATCCGGCTTAAAAATGGTGTAGCTATAAGGCTAAATATCATGAATAGATGCTTGTACAATTTGTAGACACATGCAAGTCGCCAGGGACATTTTCTTCTCCCTTAGCTTCCTTCACAATTATCATGTTCCATTTGTCAATCTGTCCCTGCTGACTTTCTCTCTCTTTCTCTCTGCCCAAAACCTCGCGTCCCACACTCTCACAGATCTGTATAGCCTAACATGTCTCATGTGTGTACTCACTAGTATTTGTTGAGGTTCATAACCGAAAACATATTTCCCATCATTTGAGCCATTATTTATTTGACCGTAAAAGTTTGCTCCCGCCAATCTCCATGGGTCCCTTTCTCTCTCTCTCGCTCTTTTCATATGTTTGCTCGCCAGCAGCTCTCCACTCTCTCTCTCTCCGGTCGTCGAGTTCCCCTTGCTTTGATTTCCATCCTAGTCTTTCCACTCGTACTGCTTTTCTGCTGCTGTCTCCATGTATGTTTGTGCCGGTGGATGTGTGTGTGTGTGTGGCTGGAAATAGTGACTTGACATGTTGATAAATCCGGAGTGACTCTCTCGTTCATGAATTATGAACGTGATTAATTATAATTCCACTTGATTTTCCTTTCATTTAGGTGCATTTGCATTTCTTGAGTTGTGAAGCATTTAGTTTATATCAGGGTGTATAAATTAGTGTGGAGCCATCCAATTCGCCCACTTTCCTATCTTTTTCTGTCTCTCACTTTTCAGCTCGTATCTCCGTGACTTTCTCTTCCCTGCTTTTGCTCCGAGTCCTTCCTTTCCTGTCGTTCTGGTACTTTCTCGCTGACTCTGTGGCACAGTCGTCCCTGTCAGTTAATAGCTTGCTATCGCAAACCCGGGCTTTTTCGGGCTGCCTTATCCAGGATGGGTCTATGTGGCTGGAGAGAGAATAGGCCAGTTAGAGAGAGAGAGAGAGAACGGGGGGGAAAATAAGGAAGATGTACAGTTGGGATATTTACATTCAGATGTGGCTTTGAGCGTGTTTGTGTGTTTGTGAGTAGCAGGAGGACCTACGCGGAATGGTAATAAGCTTTTGTGGAATTGTTTCAGAAACATAAGGTTTACAGTCTTGTATAATAGGATCAAATCTCGCTACTGCAAATCATTGATATAAGGGGAAGCAACCTCTGGGGAAAGGAACCTTTCTCCTCTTTCTCCATATGTACACACCATGTAGCCAACTCTTTTCCACTCTTTTTCTCTTGCGGCTCTCCTGAGACTTCCCTTAACATATTTCCCCTTTCACCCAGGACTAGTTGGTAGGCACCTTGTGTGTTTCTCTTTCGTAAGTGCTTTCTCCTAGTCATGCAAGTGTATGCATGGATAAGGGTCCGTAATAGTAAGTGTGCATGTATATATATGTTTGTGTCACTCCATTCCGTCTACATCATTCCTATGCATTATACATGTGAAAAGATAAACACGGCGGAAAAAAATATCCAACCGTTACTTTCTCTCTACCTTTCTCTCTCTCTCTCTTTCTCTCTGTTTCACTTCTCTTTTCTCTTCACAAGATATAATGGTTTTAAATGGAGTCAAAAACCAAAGCTAAAGTGAATGCTGGGATATTGAAACATTTATCAGATGAGTTTCTCACTGTACTACTAGTTCAGTACCTGCTGCTTCTGCATCTATTCCTCCGGCATTTTCTATGACTTTAACTACTTCAAATAGAGCAAATATCAACGGATCTTCTCATGCTCAACTGGGCTCCTCATGAATGCCTTTTTTTATACTAAAGGATTTTAAAAGCAATTTCCCCCTCCCGTTCCAACATATGTTACCCATTGTATTTTTCTCTTTTACAAGTCCGCCCGAACAAAGTTTATCTCTAGAGATGACAAGGGAAAAACGCTTTTAAAAAATTAATGCAGCGGTACTCCGTCCCTGTCATTATAACCTACTACCAGTGAAATCACCCCCTGGTATATCCTTCCGGTATGAAAAGCCTCTTCCCCTGGGACCTTGTAAAATACTTAAAATTAAATTTACTCATATCCTGCAATTCATACAGTATCCCATGATGATTACTTTGGGAATTTCTCTCATATATACACCTATAGGCATGCTCTATGATTAGAAAACTAAAGAAAGGGACTTTAATTGAAGAATGACCGTTTTCCTTCCTTCCCTTGAGTTTCATTTCAATTTTCTAGTAGTAGTTGCAATAAAAAAGGGTCACATTCATTTAGGACAAGAGTTCGTGCCGATGTTTATCTCATGTATTGGATTTTCAAGTAATTTCATTACTAGAACAATTGAAAGGAAAACACTCATTTTTTTTTCTTACCATCTTCTCCTACTCCTACAAAGTAAAAAGGGAAGAAAGGAAAGGAGAAAAAAAGGAAAAAAAATACGAGTCAATTGAATTGTTTTGAAAGGAGAGGAGCGGTGAAAATTGACGAAGAGAGAAACAATATTGCTTTCTTGTCCTCTCTCTCTCGTCAGAAATCCCTCTCTTTCTCCATAGAGCTATGGTTCTCTGTATGTGAGTATCTAGCTATGTGTACGTATGTACATAGCATGTATAGGAGGGAAGGAAGTTATGTGGAACTAGTGGTGTGCCAGAGACGGGAGAGAAGCTCTTTTGGGATTTGTAACGGGTGTCCAAAGGGCAAGTCAACCAGGAAACAACCAAAGCTAAATTTCCACAGAGAAATTATGTCTGGGTTTGATGCTGGACAACAAAAGCTATGTGGAATGTAAGTATACAGGAACAATGGGCTCAAGAAGGACAATGCCTTTTCTCTTCCCATGTTTTCGCCTCGTTATACTTTTCTATGGGTAACTTCAATGTGTATTCTTTAGATCCTTTCTGAGTCCTCTGGAATTAAGCCATCCATCCTGTCAAAAATTATGACTTTCTCCATAGATGCTGCCCATGTAGGGAGAGACATAGCAACTTTCACACATATACTTTCATAATAAGGGAAAAGTAAATAAAGATAGGACTTGAAAACATATGAGTGAGCCTGGTTTCTCTCCGTCTCCTTCCTACTCCCTCATCATTATTATTTTACAGTCGTTGGCAAGTCTTTAAAACTTTAATTAATTTCCTAACAAATCCACCATATTGAACATACATAAGTTTCTAGGTATAGATATATTTATAGATATGTATAGAATGAGCCAAGGAACAAAAGCAATGAGATGCAAGTAAAAGTTATTACTTTCTCTCAAATCACCAATAAAAGGTAACTTAGGATTATTCACAAGAGAGGAAGAAGAAGAAGAAACCAAAGAAAAGAGGCCTTCAAAGAATCAACTTACTTATTTTCCTTTGGCTCTTTCTTTGCTTATTCCAAAAGGATTCTTCTTCACACTTTCACCACGAGTCTTTCTACTTTGGGAATGTTTTTCTCCTTTCTTTATCTTTTTCTCTCTTAATGTTTTCCAGATTAAACTTCCTTGTTTTTATTTAGACTTAGATATATTGAAAGAAAATTTTTTCCCCCTTCTTATTCTTCTACTTTCTTCCTTACCAACTGAAATATTTTATTCCCGTTCCGCTGTTGTAGTCTTTGTTTTGAGTGTTGTTTACACGTGTGGAAGTTTTCTTGGGAAAAAAGAGTAAATTTTTCCAACACACCTGCTTTGTTCTCCCACAGATAACTACTTTCCTTTCATCAGAGTTATCCTTAAGCTTTCACATCATCATGTCATGATGTTTTTTTTCCTGGACAAGAAAAAAAATTTCTCTTCACCACTATGGGTTTTTGTAGAGTAACATCATTTTCTCTGAGTGAAAGTACTGACAGAAAACACTTGTGTTTTGGGTTAAAGAATATGAATGGTTTTTTTCTTTGGGATGTTCAAAAGTAAAAGTTAGGGGAGAGACTTCTCAAAACGAACCTTTCATCCGTCTCTTTCAAAGCAGAGTCAGTTTTGTTTTATTTTAACTTTTTCTTTTTGGAGAGAGAGAAAGTTTCTCGAGAAAATTGCTATTAGAAAATTCCTTTTGAAATTGTTACAACTCCTTTTTCCAATGCTGTTTTAAGTTGTGAGCACAAAATTTCATGACTGGGGTATGACACTTGAGTGAACAAAATATTTCAAGAGTAATAAATGAAGAAACTAATTAAAATCATGTTGTTATAATTCACAATTCTTTGATGTTTCCCCTGTATGTATTTTGGATCTTGAACTTTGTCACTCTTCTTGTTCCGATATGAATGTTGAGGAACTTTTTCCAAGTAAGTTTGAAGTCCTTGGAAAATTATGAGGATAGAAACGGATTTCTTGTCGAACAACTTATGTAGAAAGAGAGAGAGAAAGTACTTTGATAGATTGTAACCTCAAAATTGGATCTGCACTGGCAGAGCGTTCCCACCAGACTAAAATCAGGCTAGAGAAAGCAGCACTCTTGTTGGGAAGGAAGGGAATTCTCCTCTGTGAGGCAGTGACTGATTGAGAGCGGGTAACGGGAGAAAGCATAGCGGCATGATAGAAAGCGTCCTGGAGTGAGGATTCTGCTGGGATCTTGGCGCAAGGCAAAACCACCGGACAGGTTTTTCCTCCGTGAGAAATTTCCTCCGTCCTTACCTATAATGCTCATATCATTTGGGATCTAGTGGGAAAGAAAGCGATAAAAATGAAGGAAAAAATTATGAAATTCAATCCTTTCTCCTTCCATCTCTCAAAGGCAGAAGAGGTGGTCAAATAAGGGGAAAAACCTTTAGTTTTTTTCATTTTCAGCATGTCTGTCCATGTATGTATAACTACGTAAGATGAAAGAAGGAGGGAATTTGTAAAAAGTAGAAATTCCACTTCTGACCATTCCTTTTCTCCTCTCAGTACTTTCTCGGAAAAGAAGGAGTAGTGGAAAGAAGGGAGAAAAAACGATGACACGGATTCAAGGACGGCCGCAAGGACCAAAGTGAAAACATGTTCTCTCTAAAGTATTCAGCAATTCTGAAAGAGAGAGAGAGAGAGAGAGAGAGAGAGAGAACATTGCTTCAACTTGGACTCTTGAGTTGAGAGGGAGAAAAGAGCATTCCAATTTTGCGTAACATGTAATCTTGACTGATTTATTTCCCATGACGTGATAATATTGGCATTGCGTTGAAAGCCCTCTCTACACTCCTTTACTCTTGCTAACTCTGGCCTGGGAATATTGCAATAATATGCAGCGTCATGCAATCTCCAAGATTTACTCACTAGCTGTCCTTAATGGGCATAATGGTAATTTCTGGCTCTCGTGCACTCTCCAAGAACACTATAAATATACACGTATATTGGAACATGGGACAGTGGTACTCCCCACTTAATAAACCTCTCTCTCTCTCTCTCTCTCACTTGGAATTAATTAGGTAGTTATCATTACTTTGGGCAAAGCGTACTTTCTCTCTTTTCTTGCACTGTCACTTATGCACGTAGCCTTTTTCGGCTTACTCCCTATCTCGAGTACCTTTTTTATCCTTCTCCCACTTGAATTCTTTTTCTCTCTCTCTCTCTCTCTTTCTCTCTCTTCTCCAACATATCCTCGGCTCTACTTCCAATTTCCTCACTATCACGTACTTTTCCCTTACTTTTAGTTTTCACTTGGACTTACTTTCACTCTTACTACTTTCTCCCACGTCCTTTCACAATTTTTCTTTGGTGACTGCTCATTTAAGACAGGGAAGATGCTTTTCACGAGCTCAGAAAATTGTCTGTGTTTGAACTTTTTAAAAATGGTACAACTTTTCCTTCGAGGTTTTTCCTCTTCCTCCCTTTCTTTCCCCTGTTATACGGGAAAAGTATTTTCCATAAAATGTGTTTCGCTTTCCTTTAAACCAATTTCTGGTCACTTTGAAGCAATAATTGAGCTTTTGAGGAGCATTGTTTCGGAACTTTTATTTCCCTAGATAGTTGCTAAAAATACTGATTACGCATTTTCCTCATTCTACCATTATTTTCTATTTTCTTCATCTCTTTTTTCCTCAATAATTTTAATTTCATTGGAATTCTTTGAGGCATGTTATCCATAATTTCGGTTACTTGCTCGGGAAGGAGATGGAGATAGGAGTACACATTTCTCTCCAGGCTGTTTCCTTCCTTGCCTTTACTGTATATTTCTATATGTATTGGGAACCCTTTGATTTCTTTCCAAGCGCCTGCCATTTTCTTCGACTTTGTTAGAGACTTTGTCTTGTCTGACGGTGAAGGACTAAAGGCATATAACTAAATGAATGCATGGATTTTTTCACGTTTCCTACGAGATAGAGACTAGAATCCTTTGATGGGAGAAATGTATGTGTAAGTCTATATGTGTATGTGTGTGCGTGTGTCTGGGAAGAGAGAAAGGAGTAGTGAGGAAGAGAGAGAGAGAGAGAGAGAGAGGAGTAAATCTACTCGTTTTCTCCGCTTCCCTTTTGTTTACTCAGCCAATCCAAAAGGACTGAATAGAAATCTCTAAATTCCTTATCGTCACTTTGCACAGTTCTCAATTTATCAAATTCAATGAGTGTAGCCATAAAGGTGTATCCTTCAGTACTTTCTCTTTTCATTTATACATATATGATGTATTGGGGTCGTATAATTATGTATGTATAGAGAGAGAGAGAGAGAAAGTGAGAGATGTTCATAGCCTGGCGTCTAGGAAGGATGGCACAGGTACATATAAAATGAAGACACTCGCATAAAGGGATTATCATTTGGCCCAAACCTTTAGACCCATCTACTTTCTCCCAGTCTTCTTCGCACAGTGGTAAAACCACACGTGTATGTATATGGGAGAAAGCCTGGGTAGAATTAAAAGGCTGTCAATGGATTCATAGAAAATTCAAGGGGGGAAAGTATGTCGTCTATAAAAACAAATGAAAATCCTCTTTGGTTATAGGAAGATTTGCATGGGTAATTTACTAACTCTTTTGGATAGAGGGAATATTATTAAGGTATATAAAGGTTACACTTAAAGTTGAAATCCAAGATTATTCAAATTTATCCTTACTGTAGGTGGAAGCTTCTATCATCTTATTGCCTGTATAAAGCCTTTCTCTCCCTACCAGTTTCCTTTCTCTCTCTCTCTCTGTCTCAGTCCCAGCTTCTAGAGCTTCTCCCTCCAATGATTATCCATCCCTCCATACAAACAATTAAACAGAAACTATACAGCACTTTCTCTAACGTTATGCAGCCATGGAGAAAGGGTGAGAGAAGAATGATGTAATAATTCCACAAGACATGCATTTAAATAAGCTATGTATCTCAACGTATTTCTTAAGTATGTTCAACTTAAGAAAAATTCAAGTGAACTTCTATAGAGAAAGACACTGAGAGAGAAATTGTTGAATAACATAAAAAGTGAAAATATCTTTGAAAAGACAAAAGCGTGGAATGCCGACTAGAAGAGAGAGAGAGAGAGAATTGAAGTGGAGAGAGAATTTTCTCGTGGGAAGAAGAAAGTAAAAGGAATTGGTAACTCATCTGTCTTTGGTTGAGGAGCAACAATTTCACGTTCACTTCAGGTGAATGATAAGTGTGAAGGAAATGTACCTTGAACTCGTCCAAGATATTCACTTTTTTCTCCTTACTTTCTTTCTTCCTTGTGTTCTACTTAGGAGTAAGCATATAGGTAAAGGATTTAAGCAAAGATCTATAAGCATGGGTTACCTACTCGTTCGTTTACAAATGTGGCAATAAAAGCATTGCTTGAGGGTTGGAAGGGCAGATGTGCAAAAGGCTCCCCTCCAAAACTCACAGGCTGTAAATCTTTGAAAAACTCTCTTTCATAAATTATCATACAAAGCCTGTGCGAGAGGTAAAACTTCGGAATACAAGAAAACCCTTCTCACACAACTTTTCTCTTTTCTCTCGTACTTTCTCCAAGCTTTTCCATACTACTTGTTCAAATCGTCCGTTCCTATCAAACCTGCACAAATTATAGGTCTTTCTTTCCTTTTTCCCTCTTTTCTCTCTCTCTCTCACTCTATGTAGCTCTTTCACTGTCCTTTCCCCTTTACTTTCCCCAACTTTCACTTATCCATGTTTTCTTGCTGAGGTCACACTTATTCACAGTCATAGTGACAAAGCAACTAACCAAAACATCAACTATGGATTCACCCACTCCCGGAGAGACAGAGAGAGAGAGAGTGAGGGAGAGAGAGAAAAGCTTCCCCATACTCTGTCCCTTTTGTCTCCATACATTGATACTTTATGTTCTGCTTTCAACAACTTTCACCGCATATGTACCCATATGTGTGACGTTTCTATGTACATAGAAAGATCTCCCAGCAAATTTTATACCATCTCATTCATTCCCTCTGTGTGCTACAAACATGTCACCAATTGTATTCCATGTGGAAAACTTTTGTGGGCTAATGCATATAAAAACATTGGTAGATGACATCACCCCATGGGGAATGATTCTCCTATAAGTACAAATGCATTCATGTGCTCATACCCAAGGTAGAATATGTAAAGAGAGAAAAAAATTTCCCGTTCAGAAGGTAGACAAGGATTAAGGGAATTATTTTGGTCGCAAAAAATCGAGAGACTGAAAATCTGCTCTTGAGATTAGGGCTCAGTGCTACTAATCCCTAAGTAATAAAATATCTCGTTAGGCGGAATTATCTTTTTAAGGCAATTACCTTCTTAGCACCTCACTTTCACCCGTTGGATTTCCAGGATTTTATCCATGCTTTCCCCGTTATTGGTATTCATCAGCGTCTCCTTGTGGTTCGTCATTTGAGAGAGAGAGAGAGAAAAGTGCAAGTGATTTGATGACTTTCTTCCCTTTTAACTGCACATGAGGAAAAAATCCTCTGAAATTTTCTTCCTTCCTTGGGCATCAAGAGCAAATGAAATGAGGGGACGGGAGAGAAAGGTCTAAGTGTTAAAGCTTTTGCTGACTCAGCTTTCTCCTCCATGCAATTTTCAAGAAAAATCAGGGAATGGTGCGTGGTTATTGAAAGAAGCAATGGACACACTCACACATACACATACAAGTCGTGGGAATTATACGGTCACTTACTCCCATCGATCCTTCGTCTTGTATATATTTGCTATGTGGGAGAAAGGAAAAGGAGCCAGGGAAAAAAGGGAAGGCTCCATCAACTGCACAAATGGTCCCGTGTACACGCTTGTATAATGACCTAGGATATTAGCCCCGTTATTTCTTAGTTTACTCCTGGTTCAAAAAGAAAAGTAAATCTGTTCTGTCAGCTTTTTTCTCCTTCCTTTCCCCTCACCCTTTCTCTCCTTTCTCTCACTCTCAATAGCAATAGAGAAAGTGAGGAGGAAGGAATTGGCTTGGAAAATTTTACCCTACAATTTACGCTCTCATCCTTTTTCATATACTTTTCATATTCAAACCTCATAGAGAAATCGTCAGAAAAATACTCTCCCTTTAAACATGTATTTCTCATATCTTTATGTCTTTATAAATGTAAACAGTCAAGTCGATAGTAATAGGTAACTTCTAAGATGTGCATATCACTTGGTGCGAAAGATTTATTTTAAATAGCTTTTGAGTAAATCCATACATATTCTTACACACTCACACACACACACACTCACAAACTCACTCCAATAAATATTCCACAGCCCCATTTACAAACTTTTCCTCATGAATCCAATATGAATTATTTTATTATTTTTGGCAAGCATTGCAAGGGAGGAAAATGAATTGAAGCAAAGTAAAGAAGAATTTTTTTCATCCTTCATTTTTAAATACCAAAGCTTTGAATATATTCCAAACATTCGGTGGAAAAAAAAACATTTTCAATGTAACATTCAAACTTCCATTCCCTAGGGTTCAATAAATTGCACACTATAATATTTCCTAGCTAAGCATCTCCCATGTTTGTACTAGGATAGGAGCACCTCCATACAAGCCCATCCTGATATATTAGTTAAAAAAGGGAAAGGAGTTTGGAAATATGAAGGAAAACACATTTCACGGAAATTTTCATGACTTTGAATTTTTATCGATGAAAAGCCCTTGGGCAATAGACATCTAAATGTATGTAATGACAAATTGATGAGTGAGGTAAATATTATCGCTCCTCATTGAAATTTCCCCCTTTGCCTTAAATCATGTTGCGCTGTCAAAGTAATGAAATTAAGTGATTCCTTAGCCATGAGGACTCTTGTGAAGGTAGGAGAAAGTAGGGGAGTAGGAGAAAGTAGTAGGTTGAGCGTAGTGTATGTGTGTGTGTGTGTGTGTGTGTGTATGCAGAGCAGATGTATTTTTATAGCCCTTTACATAACAGTTTAAGTAGGTGTGTTCTGTTGTGAGAGAACGTAAACAGCCAGTCAGCTTTTGGGCTCACCATCTCTCCCTCCTTTTGAAATATGTACAAGGAGTCATAAAATTTTGCTCGAGCTTGCTATCCCCTTGCATATTCAGTGCTCGTGCATGCCATATTAATGGCTTTTATATAGAGGCAGGTGAACTACTCGCGGAAACCTCCTCTTTTTATATAAATACATGCTCACTTTCACTCCTCTACCCTATCTCTCTCTCTCTCTCTCTCACATTACTCACCCTATCAATTGCATAGAAATATCTACATGCTACAACTTTTTCTATATACGAGAGAATTGCCAGGAGAAGTATCTCATTCGAGAACTTTCATCCATGAGAGCTTGAGAGAGAGAGAGAAAGAGAGAGAGAGCTCCTGCTCATGAATTCCGAAAGGGTCACAAAATCTTTCTCCTCTAATATATGAGCAGCTTCATAGGTTATACCTATTTCGGGGGACAAAGAAACTGTCATCTAACCACACTTGCCAGATATGGAGGGCTATGAAAGGGTTAATCTGTAGTCAAGATCCTACTTAGGAATATCTGTGATTAGCATCATCTCCGAACAAGAGGAATTTGACTATAAATGCTCATATCTCTCCAAGTTTCCCCCCTACTTGCTCATACTTCTCCTTTCTTCCCCCTTTCACACACTCACTCTCTCACTCTTTCTCGCGAATTCTTTTCATGTCTCGCACTTTCACTACCACACACACATATACACCCAAAACCTCACCTTCTCTCCCCTCTTGCACTAACAAGGTCTCAGGCCCAGCTGTGATGGCCTTTTGTGTACTTTGAGATACATATAGATGAGATACATTTCTGTATACTTTACATGCATAAACATACATATGTCAGACAGAGGATAGAGGACGGAGGGAAAAATATTGGGGAAAGTTTGAATAAAGTGAAAGCAGAGAGAGTGAGAGAGAGAGAGAGAGAGAAAGCTGTAGAAGATAGGAATTGGGTTTACATGTGGGAGTGGAAGGGGGAAGCTTAACCCATTGTTATTTCTATCTCCAACTGACTTCATTCCACAGTTGAAGAGTGACAACCCTATTGACCCTCGTCTGAAGGAAGGAGATAGGGCTTATAGTAAAAAAGATAAGCTCCATCAATACATGGTCGTGCCCTACCTAAACTCCTACACTAACGGGACCTCCTTCCTCAAAATACATACAAATTGTTGGCATGGTCACAAATAAACTGCTCCCTAGATTGCAACCCACCTAACGTATAGAGGATGCTCTGTCGGAAAAGCATGAAGGAAGATTTGGGCTTTACTCTATTCAATTTATGCAGGCAAAGATGAATCCTCTCCACACATGGCTTTTTCCAAATCCCTGTAGCAAAATTCTCAATGCTTTTTAACCCATATATATAGTAATATCTAGAGGCGTTGAACATCAAATGTTTTTTTTTAATTCGCTCATCTTCTCTGAAAAAGAATTAAATTTTATTTTATACCACATTGGATTTTCTCTCAGCATAACAACAACAACAACAACAACTTTCTCCAAGCTTCCGTACCCTTGGCCAGGCCACATAGATTAATAGCTAAATATGTTTGGAGAAAGTACATAAAAGGAAATATAGTTATTCCTATTTAGAAAATCCGAGTTGGTTTATGTATAGTAGAATAAAGTATGTACACACATTTTAATAATATGTTTTTTTTAGTTAGGAGTAATAAATAGAGTGAAAGTCTCTAGATTAGCCCAATTCAGCGAATTAAGCTTTCAGACTCAAATACATTAATTATCCAAACTGCTGGGAGAAAACAATAATTTCAAAAGAAATGTATTTTATCTCCGTTCCACGTTCCAAGGAAATAAGTAATTTTTTTTTACATTTTAACCATTGTTCCCAATATTCTCACACAAAATAGTTTTGCAAAAAGAACAATAAAAGTCTCCCGATCTATCATTAGGGAGGGAGAGGAACTAAAAGCATTTTAAATTGTCCTTGGTATTCTAGGAAAACACACATACACACAACAAAGCACATTATTCTCGTTCCTATAGAAACTTTAACGTTCCCAGCTTCTGCTTTCGACATTTCAATCAACTTCAGAGTTTCAGTTTTAACGGAGTATTAGAGCAGTGCAGCGTACGTAATAATAATAGCAACAACAACAGCATCAGTACAACCTACAAAATGAACGAAGCAACTTCTGATGAAAAAAATTATTACCAAAGAAAATAGTGTCAGTGGATTTAAGTTTTGATTTTAAAAAGGGAAAACGAGATGCGAAAATGAACTCCCTTGTAAAGCTACCAAGGCAACTTGTAACCAGAGGCTGTCCTCTTTGGATTTTTCTGTAAGATAAAGTGGGAGCAGTTTGGGAAGGGAGGTTTATATGGAGTTGTATTGTTCATACATATATTTATACCTGCATGTATACAAGTATATATGGCGTGTGTACATGTGTGGGGATGTGGGTGGATGATGAAATTGTGGACTGGAGACGTCGTCACCTTCCCCACGCCTTTCCTTCTTCTCCCTTCACACCAACTCTCATTGGATTTTTCAATAATCTTGACTTTCACTTGATCCTTCTCATTTCCCCCGTCAATCAAAAAAATAACAACAGCGGTCACATGGAGTGACAAGAGAGGATGCTCCCTCTGCGAACATTTTCTTTCATAAAAAAGGAAGCCATGTGCGATATGCATATAGTCCTTATACGTACATCTCTCTCGGGAAAAAATATCTCAATACTTTCACCATGAGGAGAAAAAGTTCCACTCACTTATTCACCTTCTCTCTCCAAATGCTTGGGAGAGAGCTTAAGTGGAGGAAAAACAAACATTCCTCTTCTCTCTCTCTCTCTCTCTTCTTCTTCTTCTTCTGGAAGATATTCTAACGCTGTATAAATACTTAGGCAAGGAGAAAAAAGGGAGATAGAAAGGAAGAGAGGGAAGAGCATCCCAAGAACGACAAACATTGAAAGGACGAGTGAAAAACTTTGAGTATAAAATCTGGTATTATTAAAGCTAAAGGATAGATGAAGGAAATCTCACTGAAAGAAAAAGATATTCAAGTCCAAAAAAAAGAGAAGTGAAAAAAATGTAGAGGCGGAGGAGAAAAGCTCAAAGTGATCGGATCAGGGGAATGCAATGAAAGGGAAAGTAAAGAAAGCGTCCAGCGACTTACAAGGACATTTTTTCTGGAAAAGATTACAGGAATGTAGGGACTAATGAGAAATTGCTCAGTTCATTCCTTATATCTGAATATTCTACATACCATATGTGTATACAAATATATCTACATATATAGATTCTATAGTTAAAATGACATTCGGGAAAATAATGTTTTCCCCAGGGAATTCATGTCCCCGAACTTGTGATGATTTTTCAAGGCAACGGCGAGCAGATTCAAGACTAGTAGAATCAGTTATTCACAAGGTGTGATCTACGGCATTTTTCCCCCAACAAAAGTCAACTAGCGTGAAAATAATCTTTTGGGCAAAACAGTCATGAGGGAAAAAAATGAAAAACACATGCATGGCTCCATCATACACAGTGTAGGGAGTAAGGAGGGAAGGAGAAAGAGAGGAGCAGGGAAAGAACAGTAATATTCGTATGGGGCAAAGATTGGCAATGAGAGCGCTGTTCCTTCTTTTAATGTCTTCCTTTTCCTAGAGAAACCAAGCGTGAGATATTCTCTAACCCCGTACGTTACATTAGCCAACATTACCAAGTGACTGTCGCCCAAAAAGAAATGAGTGGTACGGGAAAGCCTCACTTTCACTTTGTATTCTTCCTAAATATATAGAAACATCTCCTATTAGCTGCATACTCACGCACTGCTTTCCCCTTATGTGTATCAACACAAACATAGCCTCATTATCTGGCTACACGAATACACGTATATTTCTCCAGGGTGAAAATTCCCTTCTCCTCCCAGCGCTACCCAACTATACACTCTCAGCTCATACAAACACTTCCCTTTACATGAAATACTATTTTCTCCCTATACTTTCTCCTCTTTTCATTCTATGCATGTGTAAATATTTTCTCCTCCTTATATCTTCTAAAAAATATTTTCCATTCGCAAATTTATCTTGAACACACATTTGCAGGAGCGAGTTCCACGGACAATGCATGCTTAAAAATTCCCTAATTTTTTTTCTCTTCATTTGTATCCAGCTAATCATCCTTGGATCTCCTGCCCTCTCCTACATATAAGTTCAAATAGCCACCCCCTAAACTGGCAAGACAATGTATCAATAAACACGTACTATTTTTGGAGTCCTCGGTAATTTTATTAGTAGGGAAAGCTCTATACATTGAGCGACCTTAAATAGTTTCCCTGCAATACATATAAAAGATGTCTCAACATGTACAGATATCGGGAAAATGTGTGAGAATCTATTCTCCTAAAGGGTTTCCCATTTCCAGCTCAGCAACCATTTCCCATAGAGGCACTCTGGGTTGTGTGTGGAAATGCGTGGATATACAGGTATCTTTAAAACTATTGCTTCTATGTATAAGAAATGAGTTCATACATTTGAAATGGTAGGGACATAATAGTTGATTGAGAGTATATATTTAAGGAGATATATATGGCTTTAGGTATAGCTATATATTTAAACTGAGGAAGGTGAAAGTATATGTGTGTTAAAAGATCATGGTTTTGAGTACGGGAGATTCAATTCTAGTAGACGCTATCCTTAGGATACTGTTCTTGGGACATTTGTTAATGCAGTTATTCAGTGCATTTGTAGAGACGAGTATGTTGTGAATGGGATGGCTGAAGTGTGGATTATTTGAGTTGGATAAAATCCAGAGTAAGCGGTTTTCTCCTCTTCCCCTGCTCCTTTATCCATTCCTTTCCCCTTATTCCTTTCCCTAGAATAATATGAAGAAAGTAAGTGTTTGTCCTTTGCCTGGGTTTCACACTCCTCTGCATACAGATGTGTATATGTGTATATGTATATATAAATATTGTGTACAAGGGAAGGAGAGGGGAAAAAGAAAGAGCGTGAGAGTTGTAATATCATGTGACTCGGGTCTAATAACTAGACACCTCTATAGCAATGTTTTATGACGGTGTATTTACCCAGCTCTGTCGATTCTGAGCAACGTCCGCAGCCTGTAGCTTTCTCCCGAGCTCTTTTCCTTTCCGGCTTTCACTCTCTCTCTCTCTCCTTGGTTTATTCTCTGGAATTTAGCGTTTCAAACAGTATGAATGATGTGTAGTCATTCAGAAGTTTTATGCAAACTGTGAGTCCTTAAAAACACCCGGGGAGGTTTCTTTTTGGTGCGTGGTACAAGGTGGAGCCTGGTTCCTGGATCGGGGCTCTCTCATGGGGGTACATTTATGTTCAAGAAATTTATGTACATAATTGAGAGAGTGAGTATTTTTAGCACCTTCCAGGGTCCTTTTAGTGTTCTTTTGACAGAAAATTCTGGGGAATGTTTAGGGTGACAATGTAGAGGAAGAAAGGAGAAGTTGGAGGGGGAACATGGTGGAGGGTCAAAGGTGAAAAGTATGAAGAGGGTATGAGGAGGATTCCTAGGAGAGAAATTTAAGTTGCGAGAACCGCCATTAAGAAAGCCCTCACGGGACCAACTTATTCCTCACGTTCGCCTTCCACTTCCAGTGACAACCAATGAAATTAAATCGCGCTGTAATGCTTCAATAAAAATAGCCATAGAGTTTTCTATCTCCGCTTTCTCTATCTCTCTTTTTTCTTTTTCTTCTTCTTCTTCGTCCCCATCCTCTCTCTCTCTCTCTCTCCCTCTCTCTCTCTTCCTATTCTATTTCTGTCTACAATCTAAATAACCAACTTGGTTGAAAACATGTTTGGAAGTGGAATGCTTCTTCGTCTGGATGTTAGTTCTGTGAGGAGAGAAGAAGGTTCGAGTCCAACAACTTTCACTCTTTGTCTTGGTTCCTTTCTCATGTTTCTTGTCTTTATGACAGTAGCAGAAGAACTACTAGCTCTTGATGTTTCTTTCCTAGTCGTCATAATAGAAAATTGTTCACTCCTACAATTATGTGTCATTTCTCTTGCCAGCCTCAGTTCTATAAAAATACTAGCGTGAGAAGAGAGGGGATAGGGAGAAAGTCTTGTTGGATGTAGGTAATTCCCTTTATTTGAATTCCAAGACAATCCTTATTTTTCACAATTCTTTTTACACGCGAGTCATGTGCATAACAGGGATATTATGTTGAGACAAACTTGTACACATAATATATAATATCATCATGTGAGGGAAGTTTGTTCCAAAGAGAAAGCAAGTGAGGACTTGAGAGCAAATGGCTGGAGAAAATAGGCCCCTCCAACTTTTTCCTACAATACTAATAATTCTAAAGTAACACAAACACTTTGTCTTAGGAATTGTCCTAGACTCTTTGCTTCCTCTCACAATGCTTTCCCCACACTTTCACCAACATTCTTCTGACTTTTGTAATAATTCCCTTGAATTTCACTTCCCTTCCTCCACCCTCATCTGACGTCTCTCTCTCTCTCTCTCTCTTCCACAAACATCAAGCTTTAACTCAAGCACTATATGCTCAGACTTTCATCAGCTTTGTATCGCTTCCTTCATTTCTTCACACAAACATAAACACACAAACTCATACAGTCATATACACACATAAACACACACACACACACTCCTTTTTCTGACATTTCCCTTACTGCTGCTTTCACCATAGTAATTCTATTATAGCTTCCAATATCTCTTTCCTTCCACGTATTTTTCACCAATGCACTTTTCCCCATGCATTTTACCCATAGAATATTACGTAGTTTTAGCCTGGACGTTTATTGTGTACTTTAATGCTCTTTGCATAGTTGAGGGGAAAAGGAAACTTTCCGACGCCATCTCTGACCTCCAAAGCTTGAGAGAGAGAGAGAGTTACGCATAGAAAAAGATTGTTGGAGTTGACTGAGACTCAGCCTCATGGTTTTATTTATCCTTTGCACTAGAAAATTGTTTCTGGCCTTTTTGCATGAAAACTATGGAAGGGTGTGGAGAAAAGCTCTTTACTCTTGGTTTTTATGGCAGAGGAGAAAAAAGAACAAGAAGGAATAAAAGGGATGGAGAGGGAAAGAATGCTGGGTCAATAAAGGATCGTATTTATATGGTGGGCGAGTAAAGCATGATGTAAATGTTGGTGGGAGAAATTGTATCGACTTTCTCTCTCTCTCTCTTTCGCTCTTTTGTCTGCCCTTCCTATATACGTTCCTTCCTAGGAACTCCTTATACACATGGAGGAATTGACACTGAAGAGATGATATTGTAAGTCGATGGAAGGCCTCTCTGGAGCAATCTTGAGAGTAGTAGTCAAGTGATGAGGGAGGATAGGACATGAAGAGTTAGTTTTGTAATAGTGCTCCTTCTTTCTTTCCCTTTCCCTAAAAGAGAGACTTTAGGGAGAAAGTTTTGAGTAGAATGTAAAACTTTGGTAGACATTGAAAATTCCTATCATTCAGTTCTGCGGAGCGGAGTATACGTACAGATCCCCTTTTCTCTCTCTCTCTCTCCACTACTGGCACTATTTTCCAAGGGAGTCCATAAATTCAGTAAAAGGCTAAGACGGAGTGACGATAAATTACCAAAGAGTAAGAGAGAAAGTCCGGAGCTGTGCTATTCTCAATGCAATGGACATCATTGAGAAAGCCGGTGATTTCACTTGTTATAACACACAACATATCTCAGAGTTGTACTTTCTCAAGCTTTCTCTTCGTGTTTGCCAAACTATACGGACATGTGTGTCTCATTCTCTGTCTCTCTCTCTCGTTCTTTCTCTCTACATATGCAACTGCATATAGTCAATGCAGATGTGACTACTTGAATCTTGTCCTACATCCCTTTCTCCCCTACAATACATACACGTTGTCCCTATCTTTGAAAACTTGTAGTTCTCTCCTAATGTACTTCTTTCATCTACTTAGCTATCGCCATACATTCACCATAGATTTATTCTGTCGGAGACACAATCCCCTGAAAACTCCTTGACATGCTTACATATGCCAAGGCAGTATCCTTTAGTGTGTTCCTTTAGTGTTACTCCTCAATTTATTCACACTTTCTCTCTCTCTCTCTCTCTCACTTTCTATCCCCCATTCCTATTATACATACACATACTACACATGTCAAGTCTAAGAAGAGCATTCAAACCATTTCTCCAATCAAAGATGAGCATACATATAAATGGAGGCACCACGTGTGTCCCACTCTCACCCTTATACTCTCTCACTTTCACTTTTCTTTTTAACTATCTTATACTCATAGAGCAAGTGAAAGACTTGGGTTCCCTTTAAAATTCCATCCTTATCCGAATGCTTACGTTGCACTCAGGCACACACACGCACACATCCACAGACACTCTTTCCTGTGTAAATACATTTCCCTCCGTGGTAATCTTCTCGCTCATCCCCTCTTTTGTTTTCTGCGGGTGTATGCCTTCCTCTTCACTGGTTATGTTTTACTCCTTCCCCTCAACACACACAATCCACACTGATTTAACCAGGAAAATTAAAAACTACCGAATTCAGAACCAAGTTCAAGGGAGAAAGTAAAATGTTTCCAAACATCCTTAATAATTGTAATTCCAATGGCAGAGCCTTGTCTCCGTCTTAAAGCTCCAGCTCCATAGAGCTCGTCCTAACATTTTATCACTGAAAAAGCACACACACTTTTAGTTTTGAAGATAAAATGTCTTGACTTTTTCACGGAAGGAGAAAGGACCAAAATACCGGTAAATATGTATATGCATCCTATATGGTGCAAGGCACCTCAAGCGTATGCCTCGTATAGCCTGGCCATCGTATCGTATGCCTCGTATAAAACTTATATTAGAGAAAGTATATATACATATAGAAAAATTTTGCATGCTACAATTTCCTGCCTGTGGAGTAAAGTTTAGGGGTATATGACAAGGTGTGTATATATCATACAGCCTACAAGGAGGGAGAGAAAGCTTAGGGAGGAAAAAGGGGAGAACAAGATATAAATTATTTTTTCTCAACCAGACAGTTACAAGATAATCTGAAGAGAAGAACCATTCCCATAAAGATAGGGAAAACTCTTGGTGCTTTCTCCTTGTGTAGGAGGAAGGAGAAAGTATAGAGAGAGTGCGCCTTCCTCTCCATAGATAACCTAGTTTAATAGAGCATAATTATATACTGAGTATAAACAATTTCACTCCTTAGAAAGTACCTCTTCACCAGAACTTAGTCTTTGGAGGAAATATGTGTACATATTTTTCCTCTCACTTTCTCTCTCCCTCTCTCTATCTCAGCCTCTTACTAAAAATACTCTTCAATTTTGAAGGAATGAAGGCTGTTTTGTCTATAAGATAGAACATGGAGGGAAGGAGAGAGAGAGGTTGACAGGAAGCACATTTGTGACATATTAGTGTGCGTGTGTTTTTGTGTGCTTAAGAGAAAGGAAGAGAGAGAGAGAGAGAGCAGGAGAAGGGGTAAAGCTCGCATAAATCTCCAGCCATTGAGAATTTACGAGAGGATTTTTCCATATGGAACATTGGAATATGTTGATCAATTTAGGAGAGTTGAGCCCGTTAAAGTTGCATAAACCGAGTTAGCCATCCCATTACAAAGTGCGGGTAGAGAAAACTTTTCGGCAATGATCTCATAAATATTTAGATATCATCCAAACACTACTCCCGCCTTCTCCTACATCATCCTCTTTCTCCTCAACAACGTCTCCTTCTCTACTCTTAGTCCTCCTCTTCTTCAGCTTCCTCATCTACCGCTTCTTCTTCTTCTTCCTCCTCTTCTTCCTCAGTACAAGGCGGGCAGAAGAGTTAACTCACATATGTAGCCTGCCCGCCCCAGTTTGTAGTCAATTCCTATCCTTCTTTCCGTACCATCAAACTCCTACGTAGTTGGTGGTGAAAGTCTTCTCCACATTCTACATAACTTTCTCCTTTATAGTCTACAAGAATCAACTTACCTATATAAACTGTAAACATATAGTCTTAGAGAGAGTGAGTGAAAGAGAGAGAGAGAGAGCATTCATCTTACAATTCAAATCCATTGCAACAAATACACAAGTTTCTTTTTTTCCCTTTCCCACACACTACTACGACTAGTGCTACTCCTCCTAAGATCCTGTCCTAGTGGCTTTCATTCCTTACCACCGGCCCTTCATTATTTATTCCATGCATAGAATCCATGCATTATTCATGAGGACTCACCGTTCGTTACAGAATTGAAATGGACGATGGTTTCCAAATAAGATCCCCCATTTCCCCTCCTCTTCCTTCCTCCATCTTTCCCTCTTGCTCTTTCTCTCTCCACCTCAAAAAACTTTGACAAAAAATCTATTTTTTTTATATGAATAAACTTGTTTTGGATCTTCAGACTTTTTCCTTCACTCCTACTTCCCAAAAATAAAGTCCATTGATCTAACATGTCATATACACACATACTTCTCAAAGTTCTATTTGTATGTACGCTCCATTTCTTCTCTCCCATCAAAGTTTCCCTTTCTCCAGGAAACTCTTTCTGGCGGTGAAATTCCGATGTAGCTTTTACTGTCGGAAAGTGAAAGTAAGTCAATAAATGCGGAAGGGGTTTCCAACGACATCTGCCCATAGGAAAAGAAACGTTGGTACGTGACCAGGGAGAAAGTTGCAGTCAAAATCTCTACCGTTAACTAGAGGTCTCTTCAAGCCTGAAAATCCTAGCGAGATCTGGTGACATTATGGGATTGGAAATTCATCAATTTTTCCTTTTAGTGTAGGCTACTACTGCATATTGAGATTTTCATACGTAACATTATTGGAGAATTTTCCAGGGACAGGAGTCTATAACCTTATTCAATCTGCTTATCTTTCTCCCATGGTTGGTTTTTGAATGAAATTGTTGAATTATATGTGAGAGTTATAGAATGAGTAGGATTATATAGAGAAAGAGAGACAAAAAGAAATATAGTATAAGAGGTCTTTGAGGAGAGATGGAAAGAGTAGGAATTCTAGTGAGAGAGAGAGAGAGAGAGAGAGAGAGAGAGAGAGAGCGAAAGCGAGCACGTTGTGAATGCCTCCTATTCGATGTGATTAATAATTCCAGTCACATTGGTAGAAAAAGAATCAAGGAAATTTCTAATCTGAGTAGCACGCTTCCACATTATCGTCCTTGCGACATGATTTCATAGTAAGGATGAATGAGCAGCATCTTAATCTCCTTTAACATTTTGACATTTTCAACTTGGAGAGAGGAGAGAAGGGAATAAGTCCTCTCACATCTGGCCTCTCCTCTAGTTTTCACTACACCCTGAGACCACCAGTCATGAAAAACTATCTCATAGCTCCTCCGTACTCTACATATTAAGTTATTATTATGCTCTCCAAAACAAATTCATATACTTTATAGCGGTAAACATCAATTTTACAATAGTGTTCATTTAACCATGTCCTCACCCCTACCATTTCCTGTACATGTACATACGCCAATTTATCCTTACAAAGACTAAAGTAAACAACTTTCACTGATTGTACATACAAGTAGATACGTCCTTGGATTTTCTAGGAATATAATATCTATGTAGAAATGAGAAAATGAGAAAATGTTTTACTCTTCAAATTACTTTGAGTCCCCATTTATATCTACATATCTACCTATACATATTTATACATTTCGGGGAAAGGCGAACTGACAATTGACTTTCTCCCACTGATTTTCTTTCTCATTATTTTTTGAATCTCCTATCCTTCAATGTACGTTATACTACGCACGGACTCACGACACCCTCACGAGCTTCATCCAGATTAAAACCTTTGGAAGCTGAAGAAGATAGGAAAATTTCCATACATTTTCTCTGTCACTTCACACATTCAATGAATCTCTCGCGTACGTCCCTAAACTCAGCTCACATTGGACTTTTCTCAAGAATTCCAATGCTATTAATAGATTCAAGAGGGATTTCTCTCATAAGAATTTTCTCCAGATTCTTCTCAGTTTATGTACAATAAGATTTTACTAGTATGTAGGATTACATGCTTTTTAGGATAAAAAACTGTGGGTGGAAATTAAATATAAAAAATGTTAATAAAATAATAGTAAGTAATTATTAGAAATATTACACGGGAAGATTATTTTCATTATTCTTCGTTGAAGATTTGTCAAGGGTCCGCCTTGGAATGTCGATATGTTTTGTCGCCTTGGGTATTTTAGGGATTGGAATGTGCTGGAAGATGCTTTCCTTGAGTTTCGTACATTTGGATGGATATTAAAATTGGAGACTAACTCTGATTGCGTGGATGACTTGTGCTTATGATGGAGAGAGGATTCCTGATTTATTGGGTCTTTCCCTTAGTAGTGAATCAATTTGAGCAAGTATAGTTAACACTATTTTCTCCGTCCACTTTTATATTCCAAGAGAGGTGCGGAAATTTATATTTAGCTATAGGCTTGTATGTATAGAGATGTGGAACTGCTGCTGCTGCTGCGTTGATTACTCGATTTTAAATTTATCTATAGCAGTGCTGTCAGGGTGACTCTACAATTTCCTCTTGATGATTCCATGCGAAATTACAGAAAGGAGATTGGAATCGATCGAAAGGATATGCATGAAATTTGAGAGTTATGAGAGGTTGAAGCTAGAGCTGGAAAAAAATCCACACTAAAAATTAACTCATGCTACGGTAAAAATAACTTATATATAAATATTTAATAAAAAAGTGCATCCACACGAGAGATGGATGGCTCAAAGAAGCGTCAAGCCCGTTAAAACTTTTCATTTGGCTAAAAAACGTGTGAAAGCGACAGTTCTATTTATATTTTTGTTAAGCTGAGGCGTGAGTAAAATCAATAATTATTATTGTATGATTTTTTTCCCTTCTGCGTCAGAAGAGATGGGAGAAGAGAAAAAGCTATACGAATGGAGAAAAGTGGCTAAGAAAGTGGTGGAGGAATTGAGGTCGGGATTGACTTTCGGAGGAAGAGAGAGAGAGAGAGAGACTTTCACTCTTGTAACACTTGTATGGAAATGAGTGTGAGAATGATGTGAGGAAAATGCGAGCGTTATAGAAGATATCAGTGGTCATTTGAGGAAAGGGGCCACCGACGAAATGAAGCCAACTTTTGACAATAACCGGGTTTGATTCGCAGCCAAATGATTTTTCATCTTTCCATTTTGTTAGAGCTACTATTATATAGAGAAAAGTAGTGGAAGGAGGAAAGGGAGAAAGTATAAGAGCTCCTTCATACAGTCCTTTATAGAGAGAGAGAGCGAGAGAAATCCAGGACACCCATTGAATTTTATATAACAAGTTGAGGGGAAAATGTCAAGAGGGGAGCGTTTAGGAAAAAGACGCTTTCAAGAGAGTTTTCTCCTTGCTTTCACTGACTTTCACCCGCATACAATCGCTTGGGAGAGTAAGTGGTGAAAATCTGGAAAACTGCTAAATTCCCTCGATTTATACACTTGCCACACGCACACAAACATTACATATGTACATATATCAAGGTGTTAGTATCAAAACGGAATAAGTTCATAATTTCCAAAAAAAAAATTTATTTTTTCCCAAGCCATTGTTATTTTATAGAATAGTAAATTTTATTTTATCGGGTGAATCATTAAAATGATATTTATTTGACTCCACACTATAAAATAGTATTGTAATTGAGAATAAAAATGGAGTAAGCACTGAAGTCCAGTCCTAGTTTTTTCCAAACGCGTTTAGGATAAGCTTCAGCATAATTTCATATAAAAAATAATTTCGTACATCCCTGTTTGCGCCTCTCCAAGCCTCAAGCTCATTTCATTCAGTTCCGACCACTGAGCTCTACGTATAGGTAAAATTAATTAAATGCACGCTCCATTCTCACCTCTTCAATGTCCCCATTCATATTTAAAAGAACGTAGTGAGTGAAATTGCTTTTAAAAAAATTATCAAAAGTTTTTAGTACCATTCCAATCAATCGTGTAAACAAACGGGCTGGGCTTCTTCCATGTTATTATGCAGCACCGTAATTCCCAACTCAAGTGACTACTACGCTTGTTAATTATGTAGGCATGCTTAAATAATAAAAGTTCCAATGGGCAAACAGACGTCGAAACTATTGATTTATCACGACTAATTCTCATATGCAGGTATGCGTTGGCAAATTAAATACAACTATGCATATTTCAGTTAACTAACAAGTGCACTGCACTGATACCACTGAGCACTCATTTTACGATAGTTCTCACTGTCTCTATCCAGAATCTCCACAAATGGCCCTACAATGTTTAATAAATGGTAGCAT
Source organism: Spatulosminthurus flaviceps (assembly GCA_034693705.1). Taxonomy (NCBI): domain Eukaryota; kingdom Metazoa; phylum Arthropoda; class Collembola; order Symphypleona; family Sminthuridae; genus Spatulosminthurus; species Spatulosminthurus flaviceps. The sequence goes on along the minus strand of JAQFXU010000022.1, from coordinate 49,245 downwards.
TTTTCTCACTCACATCATGTGGCGCATCTCCATGATGAAAGAAATGATAAGATTTTATACATACATAAAATTCGCAAAAATTCCACTCATTTTGTTTTGATTCCAAACCCTTCACATGCGTACAGATCGATTATGCACTGCTGCACATACACATTCATACGCACGCTATAAGTGGCCCAGAGCTTATAGTTCATATAGGAGAAAAATGAAGACTTTCCCCACATTATGATTCTCCAACGAAAGGAAATGGTTCGTAAAGAAACAGACGAGAAAGCTAAAATAAAAGAATGGCAATATTTTTTTCACTCTCTCTCTCTCTCTCTCTTTCTCACTCAACTTCACTCTTCCCAAGCTGTTAGAAAATATTCAGAACAAAAATCTATATTCAATATCACAAGCTCTAGATCATCCTCATATGTCTTCACCCACTTTCCCTTTCAAACTCATGGGAATATTTATCTTTTAGTATTTCCCTTCTTTTTGCTGTCCAACACCTCTCCCCTCTCCCCCTTCCACCCATCATCCATTCCATGTATCTACGTCTTACTCTTATAATGTTAAGGTGAATAAAAAATGTTGAAACATTGTGAAAGTGCATTGGAAAACTTAATTTAGTATTAATTAATTAATTTAGGAAAACTAAAGTTAGTCCTTCAAGTCCAAAGTAGTAATTATAATGAATGGATTGAAAGTCGAGGAAGGATTTATTGTGATTTTGTAAAGTATCCACAAACCAAGAGTGGCAGGCTTGAGGAATCTCAAAGGGAAAGTTGGCTGAAAGAGTCTATAGAGATATCTATGGTTAAATCGTGTATATTAGCTAAGAGACTAATTAACTGTTGGGAAGTGGCTGTTCTATGGTAGAGACTTGGCCCATAAAGAAATTACCTGGAATTTTATTACATGAATGGTACTACTATCAAGGCTAATAAATAATTTGGTGTGAGATAAATTTTCCTCCACTGCGTTCATGCGTAATTGAATTCTCACTTGGGGTAGGGACGGTGAGGCGGCACTTTAAGTTTTAACATTTTTCATCTCTTGTCAAGTGCTATCTTCATTACAGTGCCTAGCTCCACGAGGTGCTGGGCAAAGGCTGAATGGGAAAATGCACGAATACACACACACACACACTTCTCCCCACAATTCTCCTACAATTTATATTGAGCTACTGGCGTCTCTTTGGAAAGAGCTCGTAGGGCTCAAGAGTAAATATATCAAATAAGGAATCTCTTGTTTTAAATTTCGCTGACTTAAGCACTGCTTATCGGAACACTCTCCACCATATTACTATTCAGGATGGGGGGGGGGGGAAGGGAGAAGGAAAAAAAAATAATGGGGAGCATTATTGGAGCCCACCCGCTTCAAGGATCAGCAAAGTGTATGTATGTAATATAAGCCTTGGTTTATATAATTATACATGTGTAAATTCTTGGTAAGTGTGAGGTCCTCCCTCAAAGGCTTACTCTTTAATCACGCTTACTCCTCCTTCCTATAGGGTAGCCGACCGTAAAATAATTTCTGGAGCAAATTTAATGGAGGATCTTGAAAATGTTCCCAGCAAGGTAATTCTATATATCTCATGGGAAAACTCGAGTGAAAGCGTGCTTTCTCTTGTGAAAGCTAGCCTTTTCGAGGCAGGTCCTCTCCTTTTGTTACACTCTGTATAGCTCCTAGCTCCCTACTTAACTCAAGGTGAATGGGATTTTTACCAGCAGATGTGAGCATTTCAGCTTTCACTTTCCACTACTTTCTCTCTTATTCTTAGGCTTTAATATAATGCTATTTTTAAGCGAGAAGGCAAGCAATTTTTAAAAATGCCATGTCTTCACTTGTCACAATAGCCTCCTAAATCCCATATCATTCCATCCCTACAGACTTACATACTTTATCTAGCTCAATTGCTCTCACTCGACTTTCTCTCCTCCTGGAAAAAGCTCAAGGTTGGAAGAGGGAATGGGGGAAAGGGAAAAATTGAGAGAAAGAGAAAGTGAGAGAAAGAAGGGAAAAGGAAAGAGAGAAGGGATGCAAATTGAAATCTTGGTTTTACTTGATCGGAGGAGTGATGAGTCTTATATGTGGGGGGAAGTGGAGAGATGGATGTATGAGGGTCCAGGTCCATCCATCTCAAGTGACTAGTCATTTCAAACTAGGATAATTAACTTGCGAATTGAGTAAGTTTTCAGGCTAGATTTCCATCTGTGAGTTAAATTGGAGGACAGATTCTATCTCGAAACCTTCACAAAACAACACAACGAATGATACTCGAGTCTTTTTACTTTTCTCAACTCAACCTATCCACATAGTAGTTCTGATTGTACATATCCTTCTCTGTCTCCTTGTTAACATCCAAAAGCATGTCAGTTGTGTTTCCCGTTCCATCTCCTCATCTCCATCCCTGCTCCTCTCGTCCCTGTGTCTTGGCTTGCCTTCCAATCACGTTCCTCTCCTCTGGATACCCAAACATTGCTTTTACCCACAAGCACACAAGGGCTTCTCACAACTAGACAAGCAGAAAAGTAGTGGAGCATCAGGAGAAAGCATAAACAGGCAAAGATATATAGTACCTTTCTCTTTTTGAGAGGCAGCGGAGAAAGTACCACTTTCAAAACTACACTTAAAGCATAACCGGATCAAATGAAAGGCAGGGTGAAAACTATGTGCCCATGAAAGATTTACATTTGGCTCTCGTAACAAGATAAAATATACGTACACCTAGGTTGATACATATGTACGTACATATGTTTATATATGTAGATATGTATAGGTCCCCATGAAATTCCAAATTCCAATTGTGAAAAAGATTCTTCACACATTTTTCTTGAAAATAAACCAGTCCAGTGGCAATAGACGAGAGATAGTAGCACTACTCCTACTAAATATATACGGAGAAAGCAAGAGAGGCCAAGGCCTACTCACGTGTATTCTTCTCTCCAACTACTCCAACCCAAGCCAAGCATGTAAGAGTGAAATTGAGTAGACATAGAGGAAGAGACCAGTTATTTTTCTCCGGTTTTCCTCCCATTTCTTCCAACCGTCTCAACAATTCTCTCTCTCTCCCTCTCCTTGGCAGCAGCAGCAGCAGCAGCAACAACAACAAAACCCATCCTGGCCCTTTCTCCTATGGTCTACTTGAACATAAGATTTTCTCGTCGTCGAAGCACACCTCTCGTCCTGGAAAAGGGGCAAAAGAGAAAGCTTTGGAAATGAGATAAGTTCATTTCACTTTATCTCACACCCCTGAGGAGATTCATCACCATGTCACAAGAATTTCTTTCCACTGCGTCTAATAAATAATACAGAAGCAGGCTTGTGTCTCATATTTTTCCTTTACTTATTTTACCTTTCACACCTTTCCCTCTCCCTTTCTCCTCTTCTCCCTCTTGTATACACAACTTGCTACAATTTTCCTACTTGGACCCATCACAACTCATCTCTATTGACTTGAAACGCTTCCATTAATATGATTCTACATACACAGCACTGGTCCAGCTAAAGGCGGAGGATCAATGTCTACATAACCTCTCCCTTTAAACTCAACTTTAAAAAATGAGAAAGTGCAGAAATAATTTCAGTTATCTCAGATTACGTTATGAAAAGAAAATCCTTGAAAATTTTCTCCCCAAAGACTTTCTCCATCCTTCTACGGAATATGGCTCGTTCATTTATGTATTTACAACCAAAGGCCCAACAATAATATGTCCACTCTAATTCAATCACGTAAAATTTTGAGAATTCAAAACAAAATGAAATTTTTAAAATACAAAAAAATTTTAAACAATTTGTACATCCACAGTTCTTTTTACAAAAACTAGCCATTATTAATATTTACACAATAATTTGACATTGACCAATTTTCAGTTAGATGTTTGAGGTAGAATGAATTTCTACAAACGTATAAACTGAAGAGACTGTGTATTTAAGAGGAGAGAGTTATACAATAAGCAAGCAAAATATAATAATTTTTCACCCTAAATACATTACTTACTGTCAGCTTCGGGGCTGTATAGAATGAAGGAACGTCAAAATCAGCAGAATATTCCAAGGGATAATCCGTCAAGTTTTATTTATCTTGAACCTTCTAATGCCATATATAGGTATGGTGAGCTTATCTCTTCTCTGTGTGCTTGTCAAGGAAGGAAAAAAGAACAGGAAGAGTTTCCCTAACGTAATCTTATCAGGGCCATTCTCGGATATGCACAATGAAGGAAATTACTTTCTTTTTCTTCTCTTCTTCTTCTCCTCTTTCTTTTTACATTTTTTAAAGAGAAAAAAAATCTTATATATGCGTCCAGGCAGCTTGAAATGTTCTCTCCCTCTCTCCCACTCTGATTATTTATGCATGTAAGGAGAAAGTTTTTCCCTCCTCTCGCTTGATGAGCAGCACCGTGCATAGTAAAAAGGATAAAATTAGCGAAAGGAAACTTGTGCCTGGGTACTCACTCAAAATAGTTAATTATAGAATAATAATTATTAGAGCTTAACCTTTTACGATAAATAGAAAAAAATAATGGAAGAGTGAATACACAAGTAGGGGGGAGGAGGGCCTGTAGTAAAAGTAAGGGAGCGGAGAAAGTAATTAGTAATGATGAAAATATTGAGAGTAGAAAAGCATCAAGTTTCACATGGCTAAAGCTACAATGTAAATATAACGAGAGGGTAGTGTGGGATTCTTCGCGCTCGAAATTTGTCGAATAGATACATCAACATGGTAATAATTCCCTTGGTTCACTTACCCAAGGTTGAGTGCTGCTCAATGTAACAGTTTTTCCCTATCCGTCTGTCTCCTCACACAGTGGATCCTCTCCGTTCCTCTTGGTTTTTCTCTAGTACTGCAAATCCTTCATTTGAATATATATAAAGAGAGGGAGAGAGAGAGAGTTGGAAAAAGGAGCAGAGTAGTCATGTGTTTGAGAGAGGGCAAATTTCCACTACTTTCCAGGTTGCATGTTTGTTATGTGAAATATATATGTATATATGTTTATGTATGTAGGAGGAATGTGTGCATGGAAATTTGCCTCATGTATCCATGTACATGTATATACATATGTGTACATATGTACATAACAAGTGAGCATGAAGTTTAGGAAGCATACAAGTAGTTTTACTACAGAGAGTGTGGAGAAAGTGAGGAAAGTACGAGTGGGACCTGCGCTAGAAAAGAAAATCTACCCGGTTTCCGCTCGCTTCTTCCTTTCCTGTTCCCAGTCGTACTTTCAGCTTTTCCTCTGTTCACTCCGTTCGTTTCTCAGCTCCTATAACGCTGGCCTCTTGTGTGCACAAGTCTGAGAAAAGAGAGTTGTTTCTCTCTCTCTCTCTCTTGTTCTCTCTTTATATACATTTGCGTCAAGTCTTTTCTCTCACTGTAGCTTTCTCTTTTGTGAACCCCAGTTCATGTTAATGGATTCAATCTACCGACAATCTCTACTTACGTGACCTTTTCTTCTTTTTTTGGACAGAAAGGTAAGAAAATAAAAATAAATATTTTCTTTCTTCCATCAACCCTCCTCCTCCTCCTCCTCCTCCCTTCTATTCTTCAAGTTACATATCATACCATGGAACTTTACTAGATTCACATTTATTTTAACTTGAATTCTTTGCTCCAATTTCTACCAAACTACATATATCCTGGAAAAAAATCCAGCTATGCTTGAAAAAAGCCAAATTTTCTTCTACTTCTTGTATGAAAGTGGGAGAAGAGATCATAACACTTGTAAGGACTTGAGGGTTATTTTCTCCTTAAAATCAATACCCACGTATTTTTTATTCCCCATGACTTTTTCACCCACACGGTTGAAAAAAAATTCATGGGATTTTCTTAGAAGGAGAGAATTCAGTGAGGAGAGAAAGTGAGCTTTCTCCAAAGCCTCCTACTTACTCCTTCCTATCCCAAAATTGGAAGATTTTAAGCGTGAAAGGGAAAAAATAAATTTCTGGGTGAAAGCATCAGCGGAAAGGGAAATAATTGTGTTAAGTGGAGTGTTAAGTTTTCTCTATCATTTATGACGGGGAACTTGTACATTTAATATGTGTGGGAGGTCAATAATAATTCTATGTAATTTTATTGATCCCTACCAGAAGAGAGAAAAAGGTTTTTTTCTCGTGAATACTCCAAACAGATAAAGTAGGGGAAAATAGATACAAGAGGAATGAGTGAAAGAGGAGATAGTTGAAGGAGGGGAAAAAAGAGAAAGTGAGGAGAAAGTTGTTGTAAACTGTCTACTACAACTACTACGAGAGAGAGAGAGAGAAAGACGACGGCCATAAAATTTGTTCAATCTGTTTACATTTGTTTGTTTATATGGCTAAAATATGTATATATATACATATATTGGAATGGTAAAAGCTATTTATTTACAGATAAGTTATACAAACCATACTGAACGGCTACTCACGATTACTATTCTCCTGGCACGCAAACAAATCCCATTCATTGTTGGTTTAATTCTACATAGCCTCACCTCCTTCCTCTTATTATGAGAGGACTTTCTCTCTCTCTCTCTTTCTCCCTCTTTCTCCCTCCCTTTCTCTCGTTTCCTTTTTTCCAAATGTAAATATATTAAAAATCTAAACAAACTAGTTTTTTTTTCATACTGTATCCTTTCTTCCTTTCCCCCAAAGCTTCTAAAGCTAATTTACTTTTTCCCTTGAATAAAAAGAGCTATAGATGTTATAGGTAGATTTTACCGTGTGTAAGTAAAAAGTTACACGGTTCTGCACAAATTCCCTTTGACTCACTAAGCAGCCTTTTGAATTATTATAGTCTTTGTATGTATTGCTTCTGGGAGAGAAAGTTAGCCTTTCAAAGTATTTCTATACATACATTCTTTCCAACAACTCTGCTGATCTTTTTATAAGGGAAGGGAATTTCCATAGAGGACTAAATAAATTTAGTATAAATAAATATATGCAAGTACATAAATGGTGACTTTGTTACAACATTTTCCAACTAAGTTTTCATCCGTAAATTTATCCTGGACATTTATATGCTTAACATTATGGATTATATAGCCTCTCGTTAATTTCATGTTTGCGTCCAGAGATAAAGCAATTAGTGTTAAGAGCGTATGTAGAGCAGAGAGAAAGAGAGAGAGAAAGAGAGCGCTGTTATAAGTAGCGTGACAAGGATTTCTGACTTATCATATAGCATTACAAATTACAATTATTCCATCTTTGTGAAAGCATATTTTGACTGTGAATTTGTATGTTAGAGGGTGATTGTAAGTGCGAGTGTATGTTCATGTGTGTGTGTGTTTGTTATAGTGTGTTATGACGACTTGACAAATTCCAATTCCTTTAAAGAACTACCCTGCCATTTACTACATTAGCTTTTATTTCTTATATAACACTATACTTTCCTTATGCACGCTCCTGCTACAGGTTTGGATTTCCATATGCCTTTGTAATTATGTCTCTCCGTCACTTTATAAATATATGTGAGTCCAATTATATGTATGTGTAAGTTTATGTATATATATATATATGTGTGTGTGTGTTTATACTAAAGCAAGAGTTTAAAGTTGGTCACGTGGGAAATAAACCAAGAGAAACTCACTCTTGAAATTCATTTATGTCTTGTCAGGGAATAAAAGTTTTTAATTGCGAATCACATACATATACTTCCAACTCCCTTACTTTCTCTCTCCCTCTCTCTCTCACTCTCTCTCCCTTTGACTCTCTTCCAAGGCCCGTAGAAAACCTAGCCTAATTGTAAACCTAACGCTTTTTATATGTGCCATTCATTAGCCATTTTTAACCGGGCGGACTTTCTCCAAACATATAACTTACAGCCAACTTTCTCCCATCTTTTTACTCCAATATTTACTTTTCTCTCTCTCTCTCTCTCTCTCTACTTGAATTACGACTGCAACTCTCTTCCTCACTACACACATGATGCTCTTCTATGAAATAGCCAACTTTCTCCAAAAACTTTCTTTTAAAAGAACCAAGTGAATTCTCAAGAATTTACAAAACCTAAACTCTTTGATATGGAGGAAGTAGTGAGAAAGAGAGAGAGAGAGAGAGAGCGGGGGAGATATAAAAATTGAAATGAACTTAATTTCCGCAAGAATTCATTTGGGGGCAGGTAGAGGAAGAAAAAAGGAGTTGATTTGAAAAGAGAGAGAGAGAGAAAGAAAATAAGTACATGCAAATGTATATATATGGAAAGAGTTCCTAAAAATCCACCCATTTCAAATAAAACAGGGCTTGGTTTTTGAGGAAATGGGATTTTTTAATGGAACAAGATTATTATTGTTATTATAATTGCTATGTATAAATTCTAGAACATATTATCGCTTCTTAATCAAGTCATAATTCCAGTCTGAAGATTGAAGAGTTAAAGGAATAAAATAAGTGAATTTTTTTATAAAATTTTGTTTAATACCTTGTTAAAACATTTCCACTTGTTCGTGTTTAATATATAATATATCGTATTAATATATATAATTTTTTAATATCATTTTCTTCCATTTTACTATGTAAGAGTGACTTTAAAATGGAGAAATATTTTCTAGTGATATTTTTTTTTAAAAACCTGGTCTTTTTAATGGAAATCTTCACTCTCAAATAATAAATACTGCTGTAAATAATTTATCTATTGTATTGCTCCCCACAAAATGTCAATTTCCCATTCCAGTAAAAACCACATGGTTTTTTTGAGCCCAAAAACCTAGTAAAATTCAAAAACCCTTGGTTTTTCCTCTTCCCTATTGGGAATAGTGTGGGAGGACTATAATAGTGTATAGAGAAGCACATGAAGATTTACTAATAGTAGTATATGAATTGGAGACCATAATCGGAGTGGAGAGGAGGAAAACATAATTAATTATCCCGAAAGTGCTTCCTTGAGGATTTATTTGTTATTCTGCGGTCGAATTAATACGAATTCATGGAAGACAATACGGCTGAATAAGTACATGGTGACGGAAATGTGACGAAATTGATTATTTGACTCTATTGACGTTCGCCTCTGGGCCTATGTGTACGTGCTCTGAAAATATCTTCATATATTTATATATATATATACATACACTAAATGCGTGTGATTGTGTGTATGTGTGTGTGTGTAGGAGTGAAAGTGAGTGAGTGAATGAGTGAGTGAATGAACCACTACAAATATCCTCTTCCTTCTCCCCTATGGATACCCAACTATACGTACATATATTATATCTTAGAATGAACATAAGGACAAAGGATAGAAATATGATTGCATTGTTGAAATACCATATTAGATTGATTTAGGACATGTTTGGAATTCTTCTCGGCTTTTCTCTCTCTCTCTCTCTCTCTCTCTCTCTCTCTTCCTCCCCATCACTTACATATCAAATTTTCCTTCCTCATAGCCCTTACGTTACCAAAAGTATATGCAGCAGCTCATACTCGAAGGTCCCACTTTTAGGAATCCTATGTCTTCTTTTTGAAAAAGACCTGGAGATTTTATTTGAGAAAGAGTATCAAAATAGTATATAAAAGTATACATACATTCTCCATGGAACATGGAATAACATATGGGGGAAAGAGGAGAGAGTGCAATTGAGATGGTTGTTGAGGAACGATGGTATGTTGTTATGGAAATGTAAACTATTCTGTCCTTTCAAGTAACAAACACTTTCTCTACATGCAAACACATATAAAATACAAAATATCATAACTATACATGGGACAACTCAAGCTCTCTCTCTCTCTCTCTCTCTCTCTCTCTCTCTAAGGTTGCAGGATAAATGTTGGGAGTTATATAAAGTAAATTGAATCCTTGATAAATTCTAGTGGCTTATGACTCACTGTCAGCTTACATTTAGTTCCATTCTGTTCATAGCACTTGCACCATTATTCATCTACTAGTTGTATTAAATAGTTCCATAACATGTCTCCACACTCCCTTTCCTTTCCTTTCTCTCTCTCTCTCTCTCTGTATCTCACTCTCTCTCCCTCTACTTTCTCTCACACTCAATCTCTCTACTTATACACTAATGCTCAGCTAAATTACACTTGACTATGGGTTTTAATCCAATGACTTTCATCTCCATAGCTTTCTCTTTTATGTATTCTCATACACTCTCCACACTCTCTCATTTTCTCAAATTTCACTAACTTTCTCTCTCTCTCTCTCTCTCTCTCACTTTCTTGATTTCAACTCTGCTTTATCTTTCTCTCTTTCACCCAAAACTTTCCACCCATCTTTCACCTTCACCATACATATATAGTAGGAAAGAGAGCTACAGTATAGTGTTGATCTTATAAAATAACCCTTTTGCTCAATCGATTAGTATTGTGACTTTCTCCTTTCTTTGGAGAAAGTCAAAAATTGGGGTGAAAGTATGTATATAGAGAGAAAATAAAGGGAGAGGAATCGCAAGGTTATTGATGTATTGAACAAAGTGTAGCATTCAAGTTGTTAGTTATCCTTTGTTTAATACTTACTCTATAATATCCGAGCTCTCTGTATGTATTGAGAGGTCGGAGAGAGAGAGAGAGAGAATTTTGTGAAACTTTTAAATTAATATTGTAGATCCGTTTATGGACAATTTATTTGCACATTCCTGCTCCAACGACCAAATGAAAAATTACTGAGGTTACACTCTCCCAAGTTACATGCTCCACTGGCTAAAATATTGTCCACGTTGTTGGAGAGTAAATAGAAAGGCTGGTGGCTCCAGGCCCCCTCTCTCCCCATATTATACTCTATCCTGCCCACATATCAAAGGCTAATAAAGATAGGTGCTTTTACATGTAACTCATACAATATTATATAGATGGGTGTTTGTATTGAGGGCAATGAGAGAGTCCACACTAGGTATGAATATACATGTGCCCTATATAATTACTTGTGTACATAGTCCAAATGCATTATTTCCCGGCTACCATTATAAATTGAAATAGGAGCATAGTTACATGCCTTTGCACTTAAATACATACCCCATGTAAATTCAGGAGTGGGGGAAAGCAAGTGAAAGTCCTATAATTTTTTACTCTCGAAGGGGCATAAAAAATTACATGTCTATATATACATATATATGCACAAACATACATATATACATATGTGCATACTATATATGAATTATATTTACAAGAATGAACCCCACTTTGAATTGAAAAGTTCTCGGGGATGACATGTTCCATCAGCTGGTGTTTACTCTACGGCGTTATAATTTTCACATGTGAATTGTTCCTTGTATTTAGATAAAGTAATAGGACGCAACTGGCGTTCTCTACATACATATATCTATAAGTATATACATATATATATATATGTAGATATTTTAAACATATATATATATATGTATATTATACACATACATTAGCCCACTCCTTATTTCATTTGCTTGTTAAGCTGCACGCAGACATACGTAGAGATTGTAAAATTGACCAGGTGTTTCCTTCCTTTCCACTATATGATAATAAATAGTAGTGTGAACCCGTGAGCTTAATTAGAGGAAATCGCACAAATGAACTCCGTCAGAATATACTTGGGGGAGCAGGGAAAAGTCACACTATTTTCCACTGATTACCATTTACAATTCCATGTTCATAAAAATCCTATTGCGTAACTTCCCCTCCTAATACCACTTACCCAACACCCTTTTACATGTCCTATATTATTAATGGTACATGTATAAAAATGGAAAGTCTTTTAAGGAATTGATATGTTTTTTTTTGGTTTTTTTTTCACAAAATAAAAAAAAACCTTTTTAAAAACATTAGTAAAGAGGAGGAGGAGGAGGAGGAAGGGAGATTTAAAAAATCCACCATACAGAAATGATTGTATGTAGGGATTGGAGGAGGGAGAAAAGTCATTGTTAAATTGTAATCCTCCATAATTTATTGGAGCGGTTTCAATAGCAATCCTTTTCTTTAGATTTTTATCTTGTAGTAATTCAGCCACGATAAGAGCTTGAGACAAGCTCTGCTTAACAAGTAGCCCTATAGTGTTGAATTATGTGGATGGCGTGTTTTCACACTAGCTTTCCCACACTCAGAGAGATTATTACTGTTGACGTCCGCTCTCTCTCTCTCTCTTCCATGTGGGTGTGTATTTTTCTATAGATTTAAGTCTTTCCCCTTCTATAATAATAATATTAGTAATTGTAATTATTATAATATATAGAAAAATGTAGTATATGAATATATGTTTTTCTATGTGTGGGAGATAAAATCGGAGAAAAAGAAAATTATATTTGACGAGAGAGAGAGAGAGAGAGAGGAATCCTTAGAACTGGTGATGGTAATATCCATAGAGCTTTGTAAATTCCTTCTGGAAAATGTGCAAGGGAGAGAAAAGAAATGGGTTGGAGGAAGAAAAGATAGAGGGAAAAAAGTAAGTAGAGAACATCATAAGCAAATATAATGTTACTTAATAATCTTACGAGTCTCTTTCCATTACTATATAGCTGAACCAATAAAGAAACCGTACTCTAGCCTTTTCATTACATGTCAAATCTGTCAAAGAAAAAAAAACTGGAGCATCCTTCAAAAATATTAATGTAAGCTTTAATCTCTCCCTGTATTTTTTTTCTTCTCTCGATGCATATTAATATAGTTTGCGTAGGGTTCTTGAAAAATTCACTATACTTGATGAAATGTCATGGAGAGGATATTTTATTTTGGGGGTTTCTTTTCATTAGCTTGAGAGAGATTTATATGAATATGTGTATATTTTTGTATTTATACACAAATTTATGTATCGGTGATAATCAGGGCAAGAATATTCATCCGCCTGCTCCTTTCTAGCACGAGTTTGTTTGTCATGAATACTTTTTTATATTAGACGTTCTTTCTCCTTTCCTTTGAAGAGAAGGAAAAAAACCAATCCTAGGGGTTCTTTCTTCAAGTATATTGGATAGTCAAAGACATAATTTTTTACTAGCTCAAATTCTCCGGGATGTTGTGTTTTTGAGAAGTAAAATAGGAATATTTTTTATTGGAAACTCTTTGATCAAGTTGCTAGCCAACGGACCAATTGCATGGTGACGTTAAACATAATGTGAATAAAATGAATGCAGGAGCACGTTGTTGTGTTTGAGTTCAAGAATTTGGTTAAATTTATTTTTATTTTCTGGTTGTCTCAGTGAGGGCAGTCCTTTAGATAGGTTGGATTTTAATGTGGGAGCTCAAAAGTTTCTTTGGAGAAAGTAGAATAGATGATTAAAAGGCTTGAGAGGAGTTGACGAGGAATTTGTATGTTTGAATATAAGGTGGGTGGTGGGGGTGGGTAGAAGATATATGTATGTACGCCGTTGGAAACTTTTTTCGTTCAATAAGGATTTCATTTTTTCCTTCGAGGGAAAAGTAATAATTGGCTTAATTATCTTAAAATAATATATCACTGTGACATACGAGCTTAGCAGTGTATTTGGTAAGGGTTATTACACTTTTTCCAGCTCCTTATAGCTTTCTCCGTTTTCAATTAATGTCAATTATTTTGTTTTCAACTTTTGCCACTGCACTACTTGCTTAGATTTTTTCCCGGAACTTTATCACACTAAGGGAGATTTTATGTATGGTTTGTTCCAATGTTTTAATCAGTTGTAAAAAAAATGATGACATTAAATTTGGATGTTATTAAATTGAACTTTCTTGGAATTATTCATTGATAAAAATTCACTGTATTGTTTTTCATTGTTAGTGCGATGCAGAGATAAAATTTTAATTTGTTCTTTGCAATTTTTCAGTTATTTAGTTTTTTCTTATTTTTCTTATTGTAATAATTTTTAATTTACTTGTACGTGGTTTTTAGTTGAATGGATTTCCACTTTATATTTTGATTTTTGTCAATTTTCTCTTTCTCTCTAGAGAATTTTCAGTAAAGGATTTTTGACTTGACTTCTTGCATTTTCAAATGCTTTTCGTTTTAGTAGAACTTTCTCCATTTTAACCCCTGTATGTGTTAATTAGAGGAGAAATATTGGATTTTAATTGGGAGAAAGTCCATGGATTGGATGTCAGGAAGATGCTAGTCACATTGTTTGGTGTGATATTCTAGTAATTTGTGGATCTCTCTCCATTTCCTTGGTCTCATAAAATAGATAGTCTTTCATGGAAGTTTGTACATTGAAGGTATTTAGGAAAGTGCGTTTGGAGGAATGGATGCTCTTCCTCCTTCCCGTCTTCCCTGCTTCCGAGCCTCATAAATATGAAGCTTACGTATGCATTTAGGGATAGGAAGGGGCATAAAAAATTTGTAATTGAGTGAAAGGCTTATGCAAATTTGTCCGCTTGTAAAATGGATGGCTGTGGGTGCCGGAATTTGTTTATCAATTTTTCACAAGCAGGTAGCTTTATGTATACATTGCTCGAAGCACGGCTCCCAGCACACCAATGCAAGCAATCAATGAACTTGCAGTTTTACGAGCTTTTAGTGATGCTAAAACTCCCTTATTATTTACATTGAACCACACTTTATATGGACCTTGTATTATTCTTCTCCCATTTTCTCCCCTACTTAGAGATTGTTTTAGAGTGAGTACACACACACACACACGTGTAAATTTATATGTGTTCTCCCAGCTACTAAAAAGTCGAGAGTTGTAGAGTAGTGTGCACTGTAAAGGGGGGAAAGTCTATCCATATAGCTTTGGTTACATAAAAAAGTGGCAGTTATTTTTGGGAGTAACTTAAAATGATAATGATATTGCTCGAGTGGATCCCTGCTCTCAGAAGAGCATCCTTTTAAGGCTAGAGTGTATGCAATTTTCGCCACTACTGGAGAAAGTATACTTACTTAGACTTACACTTTACTAGGCACCTTTCTCCATTAGAAAAAAGATTGGAGGCAATGTATGCCTGGCCATATGGGTGGAGATAGAGAACGATACATTTAATGTAGCCCTGGTTTTGAAAAATGCACTTGCTAGTGCCTTCTTAAAGGTTTATTCATCCATGTGGGATACCTTATGATATGCTTATGAGGTGAAAGCACTTATGTACGTATACTCTTTGAGAGTAAAGAGTATGGGAGAATGGGGAAAAAGAAAGAGCAACTTAAAAATCAGTGGGGGTGTGAATGATGGTGGTTTCCCTTTTCCCCGTTTGATTTACTCGTGTGGTGAAAGCAGTAAGAGCGTTGTTGTTGATAGCACTGTATTATTCCTGAGTGTGAAAAAGTGAATGTGCTTTTTTGCATAGCTTGAGCTCCTTTTCTTTTCCTCTTCTCACTTTTTCCTATTCCTCCACTTTCTCCCAACGTCAACTTCCCTTTAAGTTAAATAGTAGAGAGAGAGAGAGAAAGAGTGAGAAAGAGAGAGAGAGAGAGAGGAAAGGAAATCCAGAAAGGAAAGTTTGCAAGTTACGAAGGCTTCACAGCATGTACACAATAACATTGCTATATCGAAGTAAAAGAGAGGTGGGGTAAAGCAAATAATATGTTGTCAATAAAAAAAATGTATAAGAGCCTTTTATGGTAATCGGACAAAATAAGTGTACTTTCCCTTCACTCCTTGCTTTCACTATATAAACATGAAGGCCTAGTCCTTGCATAGACGTATAAAAAAGCCTATAATCATTGCTATATACATATATATATGCGAAGGTATAGACATAAGGGTTGGAGCCAGAGTAAAAGGAGCAACGTATATAATTCTTGTGTTAATACAAACATTCCCGTCCTCACATGTAAACTTACACATATAAACACATGAACACACTGGAGAAAAATATACATAACCAATGAGCCCAGAAGTTGTATGTATACAACTCCGCCAACGCCACTACCATTACTACTGGTCGCCCAGAAGGATCGATTTCCTATTTGCTCTGCTCGCTTTTTTTCCCATCTGACATCTTGTCCACAATAAGTCTTTCCCAATTTGACTTTCCTCTCTTACTCAGAAGGTTCGCCCGAGTGTTAGCTCAATTCAAGGGAAATGACTAGTAGGGAAAAAATTCTCTCCGCTCCCACACTTCCTTCTCCTCAACACCAACTCCTCTGATAAAATCCGCCTTTTTTTAATATAAAAATACAACAAGCTTTTCCCCTCAAACCTTTCTCCCTTTTTTATCACATTCACTAATAAATTAATCAATTTTTTTGCCAAAGAAGTAGATCTTTATGCAATCATTTTAAAGGAATTTTTCTCTCTTTTCTATGCTTTCTTCGCTTTCTCCACTTTCTCCCCTTTCTCTCCACTTTTTCCTTCCATGAGAGAAAATTTGAAATATTTTTTTCCCTTTTCTTCGGATATTTATTATTGAATCATGAACTTTGTAAGATATTATATCCGAGGAGAAAGTCAAATAAAATTCGTATACCCTAGTGAGTATGACTGGTGCACTTATGTTATTAAGAATTCAAAAGGGAATGTTTGGTGTATGGATGGTGCTCTGGTTGCACATGACCAATGCTTTTACTTTACTTCTCTCTCTCTCTCTCTCTGTCTCTCGGAGACTAGTCACTCTTATCATGGCTCCTACTATTTATAAGGATGACTCTTGAGAAAAAATCAATCTGGATGAGATCAAACTGTCTTTTAAAAGAAGGGAGAAACACATAGGAGAGGAAGAGAGAGGAAGGAAGTGTATGAATGAAAAGGAGGATGATAGGGGAAATTTTAAAGAGGTTGTCCCACATTCTCAATTTTAGTCTATATCTATCTCTCTCCCCTAAAGAAAGAGTAGATTCTCTTCGATAGAGCAACGTACGATTACTGGGAAGAATGTGCAAAAAAATTCTTTATATGTGTACAAGCCTTTAGAAAGTTCTTTTTGAGAGAGGAAATGAGTTCCTTTAGTACTAGCTGAATTCTGTACATAGTTACGTATATTATCCTACTCGTCAGTTTTTCTTTCATCCTTGAAGAAGTATCATGGTGAAGTTCCTATATGCACAAATGGCGACTACATTGCTCCTTTTCAATGCAAATTGCTACTTTCTCCACACATTTTAAGCTTCATACTTTCTCCCACTACAAAAACTTTCCACAATAAGACACACATAGTTAAAGGCTTTGTTAGATTTCTCGTCAGTCCCAACTTCTACACTCAAATTCTATCATGTTTCTCCCCCACCAAATAACGCTTCTTCTCTTGTAACTTTAATTTCCTTCCATGCACTTTCACTCCCACTGGACTCCTTCCCCCATAATCATTTGCTCTTCCTTTGAGCTATTACAAAAAGCAATTTTTACAATGACCAAATTCCTTTTAAATAGATACAACCGCATTAAATGTACGTATAATGAAAGAAGAGTGGAAAACTTGGCCCACTTACATCTCCTCCGTCATGTACATAGAACGAATATCATACATATCATAAGAGAGATTGGTTGAGAAGGAAATCAAGGCAGGATATTTTTAGACGTCTCAAAAATTCATGGACATTTTCGATAATGAATTTCATGAGATTGAATTGAAATCAGGTGTCTGGGTTTGTGTATGTGTGTGTGTGTGTGTGTGCAAACCATTCATTTCTTAGAAGACCTCGTTATGGGTTAGTGAAAATACTAAAAGAAGAAATTTCTCATGAACTTGGTTCTTGGGAAAGAAAATTCCGTGGAATTGAGTGGAAAAGTTGTAGAGAGAGAGAGAGATAGAGAGAAAAAAGTTTTACTTACATCCTCGGCTATTGAGCTGGGAGATAGATACATATTTAACTAGGTATGACAGGTAGAGAGAAAGGTATACGTGTGAAAGTTACTTATGGAACATGGTACAAGTTATGTCAAAAGGTGTGGAAAGTTGAAGAGGAGTCGGGAGGGTGTATGCTACTGAAACTACTTTGTTCCCAGTAATAAAGGTATCTATAGATGTAAGAATGAGAGTAGAAAAGAAAAGGGAGAGACAGACAGAGAGAGAGAGAGAAAAGTATAGGAAAAGGAGAGGAAAAATGGTAGCGGTGTGTGGCAGTGGGAACAAATCGATCAGGATTTGGATTAGTTGGTATAACACATGTTATTTCATTAATTCATCGTGTGGTATGATGTGTTGTGGTTTTGGTGGAACAAGAGCCGCCATCCTCATCTACAATCTTTAATGTGGCTATGACCGCACAACTTTCCCTCTTTCTCCCTGTCTTACATACGTAGGAAAATGCAATTTCTCCCTATGAAACAGTTACTGCAGAGCTTTAACATGTACTTACTCCACGTATGGCTTCCACCCATGCAGATATGCGGGGACTGTTGGATGACGGTCGAGAGAAATAGAGAGCGAGAGAGAGAGAGAGAGAGGAAACGTGGCAAAATAATTTATGGTCCTGAGAATCCACCAATGTACACCACAGCTGCTTATGAAAGCCCATATCGACCTGAGTTTTCCCTTTAAAATTCCTTCTCTTCTGGTTCTCTTTCCTATCCAAACATTCTCTCTTTGGTTCTTTTGTGTGTCTGCATGTTATGTTTCTGTCCAAATCTCAATGTCTTCCGCTTTCATAGCCACTCATAATATGCATTGTAGAATCAACTAAATATCTATGCTTTCTCCGCTATAATACGCATATAAGCTGGATATACATGTGGCACTAACCGGAAGGGTTAGAAGTGTGAGTATGTGTATGCAGATGTATGGAACTTTGCTTTCACCGTCCTTTCACCTTAATAGACACGTACACGGGCTATAGTTGTAGGATACACATGTTTTCATCACTTTTTTCATTACTTCCCTTCATCATCCCTCTTCTTTCCCCACCACCTTCACATTCTTCTCTAGCTCTTGTAGCTTTTTCCACCTTACCTAAAAACTCTCACATTTTCTCCCCAATCTTTTTGAGTTGAACTTGAATTCACATTCTGTGGACTTTACTTCTCTACTTTAAGTGGACTATACGTCGTGGAAAAATTGTCCATGAGGGTTCTAAACACCCAAGGTGTTTTTAATGAAAAGGATTGGCAAAACTGATAATGTGAAATCCTCCTTTCCCTCCTTTAATATATGCTCTTCGGAGAGAGGGAGAAAAGTTGTGGAGAAAATAAAGATTTTTTCACTCTCTCTCCTTCTAACTAGTTGAAAGTGAACTTTACTTGGAAGACAAAACTGTTAATCGACGAGCGTCTTTGGTCTCACGCACGCACATATCTCAAGCCATACAAGAAGGAAAGGGAAGTAGCCAAAGAAAACATATGGTAAAAGAGAGGAAGAAGTGAGTAAAATTTTGAGTACTTATTCTGTATACATAGTTTGAAAAGGTCACGGCTTTGGAAGGGAGCATTAGGTAAACTAAGAGTAGGAAAACATTGGTGAAAGAAAGGGAGGAAGACGAAGGAGAAGGAAGAAGAGGAAGAAAGTTAGACAACCTTTGGTGTAAAACATGAGAGAAAGTATTGGTGGAATGTTGAGGAGTAGCGGAGAGAAGTGAGATGCTTCTTAAATGCCAGCTTTCCTCCTTGACGTTCCTGATATAAGGGAAGATAGATTGGCTTGAAATAGTAAGCCAACAAAGGGAGAAAGTTCTCAGGAAAAACTTATACGCTCAAGCTCTTGCCCTACCAATGAAATCCAGATTAGTGAAAACATTTTATAAGGAGGAAAATGTGGAGAAAGGGGAGGGAGAGTCATTAGCTAGACCTGCAATAGCAGATGTGTACGTGTGGACTTGGAGAAAGCAGAGAACGAGATGTGTCCCGTTTAAAGATATCACAT
The DNA here is from genome assembly GCA_034693705.1 of Spatulosminthurus flaviceps. Classification (NCBI taxonomy): domain Eukaryota; kingdom Metazoa; phylum Arthropoda; class Collembola; order Symphypleona; family Sminthuridae; genus Spatulosminthurus; species Spatulosminthurus flaviceps. The sequence continues at coordinate 29,676 of JAQFXU010000022.1, read as the reverse complement.
TCTCACTCTAATCAACTCTAATGACCAGGTGACACGCAGAAGACGTGAAAACGTCTTGGCTCTGAATAATCCAGCCTCACTGACTTGCAGGTACATCATTTTTCAAGAGATTTAGCTCATGTCATCATTACTTCTTTCGTGCCGCACTTCCTCACCCAATCTCCCTGTATACGCCTGTGTATACAGATATACCTTTTCCCTCGCCCCTGGGTGACAACACATGTGGGTGAAAAATAAGGGAAAAGATTATATTCTTTCTCTCTAACAACCACTCACTCCAATATACGTTGGGAGCTCCAATCGTATGCACAGACACGTTCCTCTCCCTTTCTCTCTCTCTCTCTCTCTCTTCATGGCCAGTAAAAGTAAATAAGGGAAAGTGGATCAAAGCTATTTGGTTACACTAGGTAGGAGCTAATGAAAAAGAAACAAAAGGAACTTTTGTCTATGAGTGGGAGAGAGAGAAAGCAAGGATAAGCAAATCTCTCTTGAGGGAAGGAAAAACTCGAGGAACACTCCTCCTCGAAGAGCCCAAATCGTACATACCTCTCTCACCGTATCAACTACAAAAGTACATGCGAGGGGGGAAAGAACGTTTTGTTTCTATGATGACACCTCTCAAGTAATGCTGAGGTTTGCTAACTCTTGAGTGCAGATGTAAAAGTTTTAGAGCATGCAGGAGAGTTTTTTCCAAGTGGAGTGTAATGATTCATTGGATTTGGATAAGTGAGAGGCTACAAAGGATGGAATGGAAGAGAAAGGGAAAAAAGTCTCATATTCTTCTCTACAAATTCCACCACGAACTCTTCTTACATTTACTTTCTCCCTATATGTCTATGTACTACGCCTCCACATATGCCATTACATGTACTGCACACATTCATGCAGAGAATCACTTACACTCACAAGTGACTATTAAGATAGGTATAAATTTTAACAGGGGGTTGATATGATATTTTATATATATTATACATATATATCCTCAAAATAGAAGAGACCCTTTAGCCAGGACAAGGCTTATACATATCTAGGCATATACAGTAGAAGAAATGTAAAAACGCACGTGAACTGACGAAAAAGAAAAAAGGTATGAAATATTTTCCTCTTTTAGATAGTTCCTTTCACCAGACTTGCTCCATGCCTCATGTGTCAGAATTAAGGTTTAAGGATAGCTATGAGAGAAAGAAATATGAGTAAGTTTAGAATTGCAAGCTCGCGAACAAAAATGGGACATTTTTAACATCGCTCCATATATTTCCACATTCGGTCAGTTCCATTTCTCCCTTCCTTCTCCAATCTCTTTCTCTCTCTCTCTCTTACCTGCTCCGTCCAACTTTTATGCTCAGAATATACGCACACATGCACCCGCTCACGAATGAAGAAGAAAAAAGAAAAGGTTGCATGCCTCACGTCATGCTTAGAAAAAGGCAGCAGAAAAATGTTCACCTTTCTCTCAACCTAGCTTACCTATTAAAACATGAGCAAAATGGCTCAATTTTTTCCTATTTTCGTCCTCCTTCTCTCTCTCTCCCTCTCTTCTCTCATTCCCTTCTCTCCATTCTCGTCTACTACACAATCATAAGCGTTTTTTGAGTGTAACACACCCAAGAGAAGCGAAATAGAAAAAATGTGCAATTTTCTCTCTTGTTTTCTCTCTTTTCTCCAATCTATATAGCTTGTCTGGCTTGGGCAAAAAAAACCTCATGTTGCTTATGCTTACATAAACTTTTTAACCCTTTATTAAGGCTTTCCCCTGTAAAATATATATTCGAGTAGGTTGAGAAGAGAACCCACGGAATATGCCAGCATGTTGGTTTTTCCGTGAGCTATGTAGATTATAGATAATAGATGAGGCGTGGATTGTTGGGCTAAAAGAGGATGTTAAAACTCCATAGTGGGCGAGAGACCCGTGGAATTTGCAATAGCTCCGACGTAGCTGCTACAGAAACAAAAGGAGAAATAGTGAGGGAGAGAGAGAGAGAAAGCAAGGGCATAGGAGCAGCGATCAAGAAAATTGAGTGAGAGTATTTTGGGGGACTAATGAGAATGAATGTTGCGTGATGATTGAGCGATCAACCCTTAAAAATCCTCGGCGTTCCTCAGTAATGGATATAGATTATCTCCACTGGGGCTCATCTCATAAAACAAGTGAGCGAAAGAGAGAGAGAGAGGAAAAGCAAAGGGGAAGAGAGAGAAGTAGAGTGGTTCTGGAAATGTATGACTTTCTACAATCGCTCCGACTCCCAAAAACCAATGGATTTTTCACTGCAAAGAGCGGAAAAATTGGCTTCAGGATTTACTACGGACTCTCTCTCTCTCTCTCTCTCTCTCTCTCTCTCTCTCTTACTTTCTCCTTTCCAACAACTCACAACTTTTATGTACGTTAAGGCTAGGCGGAAAATCTTTCACTTCTTTCTATGGGAATACTTTCCCCTCCGCTTAACCTTAGCTTTCTTCAATAAGCCTCCGTCGGAATTTAAGCCGCCAATCCTCCGATCTGTTTCCCTTCTAATGTTAATTAAAATTTATGTGTAAACAACACAAGCGAATGCAATTTCCTTCCTCCTCTTTCCACTCAACTTTCTCCTTTCCTCCAACTCTGTTCAACTTTCTTGGAATAACAAGAGTCCTTGACCGAGCATTAACATTCTTTTAACCATTTATAAACACTTGGTTGACCAATTCTCTAGCTTTAGTATCTTTACCTTTCTCTTTATTTTCTCTTTGGTCACTAATAGGCCCTACAATGCACGTACTTCCACCCAAGAGGCTAACAATACAATAAAATCTTTGAGGCATTCCTATTACTTTTTTAGATAGAAACTTTGCGATATAGACATCATCATCGTTGGAGGAGAGATGGAGGTTAGGGAGAAAGTTAGAGTAAAAATTATCTTGAACACAATGTGAAGGAGTATTACTTTAGGGAAAGTATAAGGTAATGTTTACGTCTATATAGACCCCATGCTTAGTTGACAAGAATGCTCGTAAGTTTCCTTCCTTGGGAGAGCAAGAGAGAGAGAGAAAGAGAAAGAGAAAGAGAGAGAGAGAAAGAGAAAGAGAAAGAGGGAGAGAGAGAAAGTCATAGATAGAAAGTATACGAGAGCTTACTCCATGCTGGGAATAATTGCCTATTTGGAAATGGAAAGCGGGTAAGAAACCACATCGATTTTCTATAGAATAAAATGTGGAGACAGCAAGAAGTAGTAGGGAGTAATTTGTACAGCAAACACGTCAGACTTGTGGGTATGCACGTTCCATATGTTCATCCTCGACTTTCCCTCCCCTATGTATTCATATATAAAAGGAAAGGACAGGGCAGAAAAGGAGGAATTTAAATCCACTTAACCCGCTGCACGGAATCTTTGTCTTTGCTTTCACTTCCATACTCACAGTCTCTTTCGCAAGAGTATATTGGTAACATAATATTGACAACAATTGAGCCCCCCATTCAAGTTAAACGTATTGTTGAATCAAATGAACTCAAGTGTCGTTAAGGAGAAAATTAAATTGACATTACCAATATCTAAAGCTTCTCTCCCATCCCTTTCCTTTCTCCTTTCTCTCTCTTTCTCTCTCTCCCGAACTCGCACATCTCATTACAATTCACCAAGAGCCAGCTGCGGTTTCTTAGACTTTCTCTTTCTCTCGTTCCTCCTCCCAAGGAAACTTACAGTCTATTTTGTGTAGAAGGAATGTGTATACAAAGAGAGAGTGAGAGACAGAGAGAGAGAGAAAGTAGGGAGCAATGGTACTTTTGCCAAAATTCAATTCCATGATGCTCACAAATAGAGTCATCAAAAGGAGGAGCGTTATTTCTCTTATGCATATATCTATATATCTATATAAATTCAACAGACTAATACTCATTCAGTCATTATTGCTTGTATGTGATGCCCATAATTACGTAGTATTAAGCCTTTACTTCTCCTTGCGTCGATTCACAAGTCTTCGTTCTACTTCTTCACGATTATAAGCTTACTAGAAAGTGCTAAAGAGAAAGTGCCAGAGAGAGAGAGAGAGAGAGAGAGGAAAGCAAGGGGAAATTAACGTTTAATTAAATCCCCCACAACCTGTCATGGACGGAATTTTTTCTCTTGAGGCTCGTTTGCACGGCACAAGAATTATTTCTTTCCATAAAAGTTGACTACAAGCAAGCAACTGCCCATACTACACATAATGGACCATTTCTCTTTCCTGTTCAAATCTTACGTTAGCAATTCAAGAAATTACGAAAATGTGAGAGAAAAAAGTTAAGCCTATTTAACGGATTCGGCCCTAGGATTTATTTTTTAATGATACTTTTTTTATTCTATGTAATTGTCAGTGAAACCCTTGTTAACTCTCGTCTGATAAGAATTGCTCTCTCTCTCTCTCTTTCTCTGACAATAATGTAAATGCGTGCGTTTTTGGCACAATAATAGTTTTTCAAACTAATGTTAATTGTACAATTTAGGAGAGACCTTGTCATTAGCATATTAAAATTTCAAAGCGGAGGTAATTTTTATTGAAAAGAATGACTTTCTTCCTTTACTTTTCTCCTTTCCATCCAAAGCCTGAATCGTATGTGCATAAATTGAAAGGGAAGGTTTTGTTGTTCAAAACTCATGCGTGATTAAAGGATTGGGTTGGGAAATAATAATGTGAGTGGAATTAGGAGGATTACAACAATTTAGTAGTCATGTAAAAGAGGCAACTAAAAAGCTGTTAATATGTGCGAAACTATTAAAAAGTCATTCATTCCGGAAAAGGGACAGAGGACGGATATTTCAAATGAGCAGAAGGAATTTAAAGCTTTCACCTGGAGAAAGTTTCAAAACCTATCCAAGGGGAACCAACTAATCATTTACGTTTTAAAGTCTTATAAATTAATTTTTTTTTGATTGAACAGGACATGGTGGCTGTTAAGTATAAAAAGGGAATACCATTGATGGAACGAGTAAAGAGAAAGAGTAAGGGAAAGAGTGGAAAGTTTATGGAGCATATAAAAAGAAATGGAGCCGAATGTTTATTGGCCAATTAAATTTATGCATTCAAACCCCACCCAAAGTAAACCATGATTACTCTGACTTTTCTCCACTTGTTAACAATTGTTTCAACCTAATACTTATTTTTATGTTTGTACTTATCTTCTTTAAGATTCTCTCTCTCTCTCCCACTTTTTCTCAAAAGTTATTCAACCTCTCTTGTAGCATGGACCTCATTTATGTAAGCTTATTTCGAGGGAAATTATTATGGGAGATTCGTGAAAAGCCGCTATCTTAGGGTTTCTACGATAAGCTTAGTAGCAGCATAAAGATTCCTTTATTGGTCTTAGCATTTATACCCGAAAATCGTTATACGTAAGAGCTTGGAAATTTATAGAGGTTAATATTTCAAAGGGACTTTCTCCACTTTCACTAATTTGTTAATGCCTCCACTTTCCCTACTTTCTCTTTATTTATCTTTTTATTTTTTATAATATGTTATATAGTACAGACAAAAACCATTTTTAAGCACTCTAGCTAATGCTCCAACGTTTATTCCATTTACACCATCCAGGCTTCATGAAATCAATAGCAATTTGCTTGGTGAAAAATAAAACACTCGGAGGGTAAAGAAGGTTGGCGGGAGAAGTTCATATTTTTTATCATGGGATTTTTTTATTAGGAGGTGGATATTATTTTGATGCCTTTTCTCTTACATGGAATTTTTACTTTGCTACTATACATGCCTTTAAATATATGTACATATATAGCTATGGATATGCTCACATTTGGAAAGCATAAATTCGAACAATTGCTTCTTCTTCTTCACTCGAGTTATTTCAAGTCATAGAGAAATTTTTCGAGGATTTTGAAATATTTCTTTGTTGTAGGAGAAAATATGTCCGCCTCTCTCTCTCTCTCTCTCAGCAGGAAGCATACAATAAGTGTAGTTATGAATGCACGGTGAAAGTAATGCCATTCTTTAACTCGGTGCTTTCTCCTCTCTCCCTTCCTGCATTTCCCTTCTCCATTCCTTACCTTCTCCTTTACTACTTTTTAGCAAAAAAAACCAAAATGACTCTTTCTGCATCATTTCCACGGTGACGGCTATCATTAAAGGGAAATTGGGCAGTCTAAGCGTTTCGGTTAACTCAGTTTCTCACAGCCGCTCTTTTCCAAAGCAATCTCTCTCCCTCCCTCCCGTGCTCCAATGTATTTTCTCCAATCGCTATGTCTTTACATGTCTACATATACACACATAGGCACACACATACAACATACACATATACACACACTTGCGTAAAGATTCCTTCCAACTTTACTTTCCCTCATAGTTTTCACTTTCCCTAGACTTTTCTGCTCCGTCTTTCACCTCTCCTTCGTTTTTTTCAAACCCAAAGTTAGTTCTTGTTTTCTTTTTTTCCTTGCCATGCTCCGTATACTTCTATCAGACACACCCTTATAATACTAATCCTGTTTTTTCTACTTGTTCTCTTTCTCCTCTGTTGTTTTAAACCATTATTTCCTCTCCTTCCATATTTTCCCTCCTATAAAATCCACTGAATTTATTAGAACCGTCTCAATCATTAGTAGCTCATGCACGATCAAATGCGAGAATAGCATAGTTTGCAATTCAGAGTCATTGAGAATACAACCTCACAAAGGATCCCACCTATACAATCATTGAGAGAGAGAGAGAGAGAGAGAGAGAGAAAGGGAAGATTTACAAACTTTCTACGTATGTAATATACATATATTCACCTGCAGAATAAATGCTATGCAGTAGAAATGTATTTTAAACAGCCGAGAGAAAATGTATTGGGTCTTATACAAAGTAAATTCATGTGAGCTATAAATAAATATATATACGTATTTGATTTGAGCGTTCCCTCCCATAAGAGAAAGTTCAAAGTGAAAGTATATGTGTAATGAAAGGTGTCTGTATAGTATTAAGGAAGGGGAAAGGTTTGGAAGTGAAATTTTATTATAGTGAAAATATAGTATAAAAAAATGAATAGTATGGGCTTTACCCACTTGAGCAATCCAGCCACAACGTATTCATTCCATATAATCTGTTCCATCTTGACATGTTTATTAATTGGAGCTTATGTACACACAGGAATGGCTGCGCTGGTTGGGAGAATTCTGATGGGAAACTCATTAATATATTAGGAGAAAGCAAAGGGGCTAGATGTAGACTTTCCACCCAGAACTCATGCCTTCCGTGATTGTTTCGACGGAAGTGTGTATGTATTTGAAACTTCTCCTACCATTTCTCCTGTATCGTATAGACCAAAGAGTATTTTAGATTAGCATGATCAAAGTTATTATGTAAACTTAAAGCTTAGCTTAGGAACTCCTCTTTGAAAAAAGAAGGGGGAGAAGGAACAAGGAAGCAAAATACATGGTCCGTAACTATATTATGTTTACAAGGAAGAAACAACATTCTATCCAAGCGCCCCATGTCAATTTTTACCTTCCTTTCTACATTCTTGCATTTATAATACTATGGACTTATGAATTAATGCCCACATGCATACAATGGATAAAGGTATGGAGGAAGAAACAAATTATAAATTGTTGCTACTGGGCCTTACACAAGGTTGTACATGGTGAAAGTGTGGAGAAAGTTGGAGAAAGTCTATTGACAGAAAGTTTTAAGGGCTATAGGGATTTTTCCTTGAAAAGTTCATCCTCAACCCATGTTATTAATTAAAAGGCAAAGTCTCCATCCTAAGTTGAAAGCATCGGTAAAGTTTCCTCTCATGCTTAACCCAACTTTAATTGTGGCATGGTTTTCAAAAACAAGGAATTGCATAGGGAAATTAAAAACTCGTTGAATTTTCTCCACAGAAATTATTTTCATTTACACTTTCTCTCTTATCTTAGCCTAAATCCACGAGCAAGAAAAATGTGTCAAAAACTTGTAGAATGTAAAAAGGTATGTAGAATGTACGCTTGCTTTCCTTTATTAAAAAATAGATTGACAAATTTATACCTCCGCCAGATGTGTCTTATTTCTTCATCTATCCGCTCAAAAAGAAAGGATAGTGGATTTTAAGAAGGGTAAAAAAGGAAGTTGAAATAAATCCTGTCGAGTGTTTTGAATTCAGGGGATACATAAACTATGAGAGAAAGTGAGAGAAAGTCCAACGTCCATAGAAATAGACGATGTGAGGTGGGAGTATAGGGAGGGAGAGAAAGAGAGAGAAAGAGAGAGTTATAAATAAATAGAGGACAGATTGAGTTTTCTGGAGAAAGCTCTAGTGAATCGTTGTGTGGGAGAAATTGTTGGGAAAAGTGTACACACATGGAGACTACTTGGACACGGGGCGTATATATAGAGAGAGTTTTGGTTCGCCACACATATACCCCATAAAAATAGAAATTGTACTGCTAATGCGGAGGAAATATTGGGGGCCGTTTGTCCATTTTGTACAATAAGAGACAATGAGGCCATTATGGTAGGGTGACTGGTGTGTTTAACAGTTGGAGAGATGCCATAATTTTACCACACAATTGGGACAAACATGTCGGGACAGACCTGGAATTTAAACGAGGTCTTTAGTGAGCAAACTTTTTAGAGGGATGAGCAATGGTCGGCTTTTGTATGGGCGTACTTATGAGTATGTGTGTGTGTGTGTGTGTGTGTGAGTATGAGTATGAGTGAGTGAGTGAGTGGGGGGTTATTCGAACAAGACTTAAAGCATGGGAGAAAGCTTGTGCAATACTAATGTCTTCTACCCCAAAACTTACGAAGCGATTAGAGACTTTCTCTCTTGTTCTCTTACCCTCCTATGAAACTCCTTGGCGTAGTTCTTAGCCATAGGTGGTGGTGGTAGGGAGTTTGAAGAACATATTTCCCTTTGGCAAAAGTAAAACGGGAGTAAGTTTTCTATTGTTTTTTTTTAAAGAAATGCCCATGCGGGGTTAAAGAGAAGCATCCTTTTCTTCGCTCCTTCTTCTATCTATCCATCTCTTGCTTTCTCTTTCTCTCTCTCTCTCCAGGGAAAGTATCTAAGCTTTTTATTCTTATGTGGGTTACTCTTTCCGCACGACACTGCTCCCCTTGTTTGTTGTGAGCCGAGTATAGTGAGAAGAAGAGAGAGAAATCCGAAAAGGAAATTGACTTTCGCTTTAGCAAACCAAGTCGATACATCAAACAGAGAAAACAATTTTCCTAGCTTTCTTCTCTCTCTCTCTCTCTCTTCTTTTTCTTCTTCTGACTTTTTCTCCTCTTCCCTTTATCTTCTCTTTTACTATTCCCACACTATATGTATATATATACATAAATGCAGACTTAGCTCCTACCTACTTTCTCTCTCTCTCTCTACAACTCTTCTCGTTGTCTACCTCTAGAGGAAATCATCGTAGGATTTATCTGCTCATCTATCCGCTTTGTCTTGTCATTCTCCTGTACATATTATTCCTCCGTCGACTCCGTTTAATAGATCACCAGAAACTTTCACCTTCTCTTGGAACAAAGGTAGTGTCATACTCAACTTCCCACCAAATCCCTGCCAAGCTCCTCTAACATCCTCTTATAAATCATAAATAGCCTTGTAGTATAGAACCAATACATCCACTCCTTGGACTTTCCATACCCTCCTCCATGTAACAACAACCATCTCTCCTCCTTTTACCTTGAGATATCAATTTAGTTTATGTTTTCTCCTTGTGTGGCGAGAAAGTACGTTGCGGCAGCTTTATAGCCTTTTATATTGAGACATAAAATACACTCAAAGCTAAAGCTTAAGAGACTCAAATTAAATTTAAAAATACTAAAGACCTCTCCATCCTATATATCTATTATTGAAGATCTTGACAAATCTCATCATTAATGTACTCCCATTTAATAAATTTGAAATTAATTCCCCTCTGATTACTATCTAGTAATCTTAATCTCTGTTTCCCTTTATAACCAACTTTGTAATTACATAGGATCCGGATCCTTGGGGGGTGCGGGGTATATAAACATTCTTGGAAACATTGACGCATCCCGCTTAATTTCGTACCGTAGTTACTGGAGAGAGTCAAAATTGGAAGGAAATATAGACATGGAAATTTCAAGGAAATTCAAACGCCGATTTTAGTGTTAATTTTATGAAAAGGCTTTTCCCATTTCCCAAAATTACCACTCAATTCTCTCTTAAAAGGTTCCTCTCATTCTTGAATAATATGATTTTTATTACAATTTGATTTATTCAAGGGTCTTTGTATTTTCTTGGAAATGGGAAGATACTTAAAATTGAGAGCGGAAGGGAAAATATCCGCCTCCTACGCCTTTACACAGTGATACTACTTGAGCAAATGGAAAGCTACAAATTGCCTCGAGGGTATATAACCTCAAGAGATATTTTTAATACTGTCAAGGCTCATTCACATGTTAGTTACAGGAATTTTCCTTCTGAAAATAATAACCTCAAAGTAAATTCCCGGAATTCCGTTAAAAAATGAACAAGATTACAGAGAGCTAAAAATACTACATAATTGTGGACCAATTCATTGCCCACATTTTTTCACTAATAAAATGCAGCTACTTATTTGATAGCCATACAATTGCATTGGAATTTAGTCAAAGCAAATGTGAGTAAAAACTTTCTGGGAAATTCGTTGCATCGCACAAAGGGCGAGTAATGAAGGAAGTTAAATAGAAAATTAAATTGGGGTAGATCTTTCAGAGAGAAAGTAGTGAACCTTTAGGAATTGTTCTAATCCGCATTAGATGTTGACATACATGGAGCTATACATACATTTCCTTGTAGGGAAGCGAGCTAAATGTGTAAATATAAGGAGAAAGTACAAACGATATTTTAAATCCAACTTATAAAAGTGACTTTTGAAGTTGTTGAAAATGGGAGAATGTGAAAGTTATGGAATGCTTGTGGAAAATTTGGAGAAAGTAAAGATGTAGCAAAGGAGGAAGAAGAAGAAGAAGAAGAAGGCGGAGAAAGAGAAAAGTAAATGGAAGGAGTCGTAAAAGTAAGAAAAAAGAGAAAGCCTCACATCGGTTCAAACATTGTGAGAGATAGAAAGGAGAGAAAGGCATTTGGCATGGATGCAGATATGCACGGGACTTGTACTACTAGGAAAAGATGGTGAGAAAGTAATTCCTATTTTGATATACCGGGAAAGTGAGAGAGAAAGAGAGTCCTGGCTCTTACTGGGGGAGAAAGGTATATGTATCACAAGTTGTCATTGAGGTCGTTTTGTGGCCTTCGCAACGGGACTACGGGGAGTCACCATTGGGTTACGTCAGTTCGTATTAGTCGTGGCATGAATTCCCAATGTGTACTTTATACTTGACAAGTAAAATTTTCCGCAGACTTTATATACAAAAACTATTCTATTTTTTTTTTACTCCACCACATCACTAATGTTTCATCTGTAAAAACACATTAGATATAATACCTCCGGTTTTCTACCTGCTGCAAAAGAAAATCTGCTTTCATCTCTCCTCATACTTTTGCTTTTTCTTGTACCGGGCTGACTGAGTGGGGAGGGGGTGGAAGTAATTCACTTTTTTCAGTCTGTACTGCAAATGCTTTTAATTTCTCTTTCACTTTCTCTCAGCTATTCATTATATCCAACTGTGCAATAAAAGCTGAGCATTCATACGGAAAGTACGCATTCATTTATTTTTTATTGAAACAAAGGTAGTTGTAGAAGGAGTAAAGCCCTCTTGTTCTTTTAAAACGTTGACTTCTTCCTCAAAAAATGTATACATCAAGACTTTCTCCTCCTTTATCCACACGAATATAGAGCTCTACAAGAAAGCTATACGTGTTCACTATGTACACTCACCTCATTTCCTACTACCTTTTTCATTTGCTAAAAAGTTGTGTGTGTGTGTGTGTGAGTCGTTCCTCTATTGAGCTTTCTTTCCTCCTCTACTTTCACTTTTAATTTCTTCTCCTCACAATAAAAGATGCTATTTCGCTTGAGTAACTTCTGTGTTTTTAACTCTTTTTCTCTTACTTTCTCCCTCTCTTCCCTTCTTTAAACTATTTTACTTTTTAGCTAACGACAAAAGCATTTTTTCTCTTACTAGTAGTTTCTTTGTCGCTGTGGAAATTTCATTCCTTTATTGAGTCCGCTAGAGAGGAAGAGGAGGACATGGAAGTGATGAAAAGAGAAAGTTCATAAAATCAACAAAATCCCTTGGAAAAACACCATAATACACGTAGGATAAAAAGGTGGTGGGTATGTACAAAATAAATAGGGCAGAGATTGAAGAAAAAGTGTAAGAATTTTTTTTTTCAAAGGAGAGAAATGGCTGGGAAAAATTCAATACCTGTCAAAGTTTTCCCTTTTGAAGAGCTTTTCTCTCCGAGCAATAAGAGGATAGGAGAGGAGAAAGTGCTTGAGCAATAATTTATGTCGTTAACCTTCCCTTTTACGGACAAAGGTGTTACAGGATTTAAATATTTTATAGCCTCAACTTGAGTTAAGTACATGAGGGAAAGTATGTACAAAAAAAACTGGGGTAAATTTATATATATTTTCCCTCATCTCCTTTCTTCTTCCCAATCCTCGCAATAAAAAACATGGAGTAGAGACATAGAGTGATTCAGTTGTAAAAATTTACTTTGTTTTACATCCACACTCAAGCATAAGGTTACTTTCATTTTTTAAACTGGTAGAATTCCCCCTTATTCTCTCAAACGCATGTCGTTTTCAAGGAGAGTAAAAAAAGGAGGGTGAAAAAAAATTATGACCGTATTGAAATGTAGGATTTCACTTACCACATAGCTATAACTATATATATATATATATATGTGGCTATGTAGGTATTGTTTTTATTGAGTCAGACATGTAAAATGGTGTGTATGTAAAAAGGTAGGGATGAAGGGGAAATATTTTTATGGGGGTGGGGAAAGCGAAGTAGCCATTAGAGAAATGATCTGAGAAAGTAGTTTTACAGGGAACGAGTGAAAGAGAGTGAGAGAGAGAGAGAGAGGAAAACATCATGGAAGTACAGAGAAATGAGGATGGGTAAAAAGCTTTCAAGTACGTTTGGGATGAGAAGGAGCAAATCTAGGAAGAAAGGGGAAAAAAGGGAAAGTAGAAAAAGACTCGGAGGTTGAGCTCTGCTGAAAAAAAAATGAAAACGTAGTTTATTCAGAAAAATTGTGAAAGCATTTTTTTTTTGCTTTCTCTACGTACGGTTGAATTCCCTCCTCTTTTCATATATACTTTTGTTTTCCCTCGTGGCTTTATATGCGGTTTCATAAAAATTACCTGGATAGAAATAGGGAGAGCACTGGAGCAGAAGTGTACACGAGTTGTTTACTCTCAGACTTTGCACATCTCTTGAAAATTCTAGAACGAACGCAACCTAATAATGATAATTATTTCCACTAGAAAATATCATTCGTTTCCGTTTTTTTACATTCCTCTCCTCTCCCTTAGTTTCCAAGCTTTTCCTCCATCATCATTTGAAAATAGCTCCTGAACACGTCCTTTTAACAATCAAATTCCCGCTAAGGGAAGTCAAAAGGGGAATTTTTCAAAAAGGCCAAATAAAATGGAGATACTTCACCTAGTAGAAATATTTAGCTGAAAGCATAGGAGGAGTAAAACTGAAAGGAAGGAGACAGATCAAGGGAAATTCCGGAGGTAAATGGAGGTGAAAGTATAAAAATTTCAAAAAGCTATACATGCTCCCATTCAGATTAGATTTTTCCCTTTGGCATCGCATGCTAAATCCTAGTACAAACACCAGGTAGTACACTTTTATCCAACCAAGACCCTATAATAAGGTTGTCCAAGTTAAATAATGTAAATAAATCAAAAACCACCTACCCACTGAACGCTGCGCTGTAACAAACACGCAAAAGAAAAACAACATTTCCCACCAAAGTATACTTTGAACTACCCAGCCCTCTACTTCCACCTCAACTTTCACCAACATCTTAAATATGTTTGAAGGGAAAAAAATGTTTTTAAAAACTCCTCGACTTTTCTCAACCAAAGTGAGAGTAGGAGAATAGAAAGTTAGTGCATTTAGCAATTGTAGCAAAAAACGCTCCGCTTCTACAAACATAAGCCTATCGCAAAAAGTACAAATGAGGGTAATTAGAAATTCAATTTATCAGCAGACACTTTCACTCCTTTGTTTCCATTTGGAGGTTCCCTTACAGTTAAGACTTTGTTATCTCCTTGCAATTTTCATAATTAATGCTTTCTCCGTCCATAGCAGGGAGCAAGTTTGGTAAAAATGCTGAGCACTATAAAATTTTTCCTTATCATTACACAAGCCTTTCATGGCAGGGGTGCTACAATACCAAAGAAGATCCCAACTAAACATTTAAGCTTCCCTGTCAACATGAACAATAATACTTGGAATAGTCCAAGTTACGACCATGCATTCAAACCAAGGAAGATTTGAGCTCAAGTAGATCCACACAACATGTATACATATTCATGGAGTAAATATACAAAGGGAACAACTTGTGCATAAAAATTAGCGCGGGAAATGGTCTTGTTAATAAAAGGAGTCCCCGCAGAAATAGCATGGATGTAGGTAGACACAAACAAACTGGATTGTTTACTTTCACCTCCGCATCACATCAAAGTAGCTCAAAGAGAAAGTTGTACTTTTCCTTTCCCCAGGCTATTGCCACCTTTTACCACAATTTTTTCCAAAAATGATTTGTTTATCGTGTGGATTTTCGCCAAGCTATAAAAGAGAAAGGGGAGAGAGAGAGGGAGGGAGGGAGAGAGACAGAGAGAGAGAGAAAAGAGAGCAAGTTTTATATTGCAATGACACAAATTGAGGTTGGACAATCCCATTAAATTATACACATACGTGTGTCCGATCCTTGATGAGAAATGCAGCTGTGTGAATGTTATTGCAATCATTTATTCTATACCACCTCAATTTCCTCTACGCTCGTCCATACACACGGTGCTATATTTATTTTGTCTATAACATTTTCTATAGGAGCATTTATACATACGTGCATGTGTGTAAGAGTGATGAGAGGGGAAAAGTTTTTCTCTACGTCTACCGCTTTGTCTCTCATTGTGTTGTTCATTATGTTGCGTTACAGTATGCTCCTCTCATCCCAATTCCTATAGCTTTTTGCTGGCGCGCTCTTCTCCCCAAATTTCCACTTCATCGTTTAGAGGCCTGTTGGAAGGATAAGTTTAATGTGAGAAGAGTATGTCTTTTTGCTTAAGCTTGGTAACATTCTAGTATTTCGTACTGAGGAGAAAGTATTGGCGGGGCCAGAAATTCCTATGAAGAAAGTATTGGGCGAGAGGGGCACGGTGTGGTTTCAATAATATTTTATGTGGCTCCTGGGCTTCATTCGGTAATGAAATCAAGTCCCTTCAGGGCATTAAATCTAATCATTTAATGTTGTCTTGACACACACTTACAGATTGGGCCACACATTCATTTCATACCTAGAACATTGTTATTGTCTCTGTCGGGATAGTTTTCCCTCTTCCTTCCCCCTTTCAAATATCAATAGTCTAGACTATGTGTACTTTCACTCCTTTCTCTCTCTCTCTCTCAACTCCCATTCTTATTTTTCTATATGAAAGGATGGCTCATTTCCGAAATCTTTGCACAGCTTTCACTATCCATACATATGTACACATCCGGATTCTATTCTTTATTCTCCCGCAACTTTGCTCACGTAAATACATAATCATCCAAGTCCTTCCTTCATTGTAGTAGCATAGGAGTAGGAGCAGGAGGAGCGTAAATATTACATGTGTACTCACTCTTCTCTCTCTCTCTCTCTATTCCATGCCAAAGCTTAGCCATTTTAATAAAATACTATATGCAGTAATCTAATCATTATTCGTTATCGTAGCTATGGAAAAATTCTGACTTTTTTCTCCCTCCGATAAATACATACATATTATATTTATTATTTTAAGTTTACATTCGATACAGATTTAAACTCACGCATGTTTGCTTTAAAAAAATGTCTTTGTATGCGCACAGTTTTCTTTTCCCCTACAAATCCAGACATATGTGAGTGGCAGTTGTCACGGGTGGATTGTTGGAGAAAGTACTCACGTACTTTCTCCTCCGTCGTTTCCTATATATATTTATATATATATGTGAATACTAAGGAAATAGGGGCCTTCACGTAGTTAGGGTAAGATAGTCAAGCTACACCTTCACCTAAAACTGATATAATAAGTTGAGTAAGTTTGGCCATTGAGTGTGAGACCAGAGTCGTTTGAAGGAAGACAAAAACAATTGGCTACATACAAGGCTGGGTGTGAAGTTCGTTTAGGAACTTGCTTCCCTTCCCCTTCCACTACTAAAAGTAGTACATGGTTCAAAGGACGTTGAGAGAGAAACATTGCGTGTGTATTTGAGGCCATGTGAGAAGGAAGAGAAAATGAGAGAGAGAGAGAGAGAAAGAGAGAAAAAAGAAGACAACGGAGAAAGAAGTATCAGATAGGATAGATAACTCCCGCCCAAGCTCTCTCTACTTCCTGTACTAGACATGCACCCCATTTCTCTATGTTGTAGAAAGGAACGGAGCTATATGGACAGTCTATGGTTACATATGAGGATGGTAGGGCATGGAGGATTGGAATCCCACGAAACGCCCGCCAACCCTACCTCTTCTCATGCTTTCACTATCCTTTCACTAGAGCTTTCTCTCCACCACTACAACTTTTTATGTCTACTGCCAGACTCGAGTGACTACACGGTGATGGAAGAGAAAACCTGACTTGAGTTGCATTCCCTTCCATGAGGAGTAGATACCTTGTATCGATCTCATCTCCAGAGCTCAATTCACTGATTTTTTTTTCGCTAACTTATCTCTCGCTTGTCTACCTTTCCACATAGCTTCCCCCTTCCTTCTTTAATATAAACGCCTTCTCTCTTGTAAAGCTGCTCTTTTTTAAAATCCGCTTCCTACTTTCACCACAACCTCTCTCTCTCTCTCTCTCTTTCTCTCCCACAGTATATTTCAACACAATAGGAGACGTTTTCTCTTCTTTTGCAGTGGAAGAGAGAATTCTTCAAGAAATGCGACATAGAAGAAAAAGAGGAGAGAGAGAGCGAAAAAAAGAAAGCAAGGGAAAAATCAGGTCGAAGTAAAACGCTAGGGCAGGAAGGGGGAAAGAGCTCGGATAAAAGAGGAAGACTGGGAAAAATTCACTAGCAATCAACTTAGACATTTTAGGACCCTTGTTAAGATTTCCGTGAGTACACTCGTAAGTGATTATGAGTGCTGAGGAAGAGGAAAGACATTGTGATAATAGAAAGGAGAGCGGGGGATATAATATGTAAGTGTAGAATATAGGCCGTAAAAAATGCAATCGAGACTATGATGATGAAAATGCTCTATTTACCGTGCAGGATAATACGATTAGGTCGATTAGTCAGTCAGGTCTTTATTTTCTAGAATTTTTTCATAAGCCTACATGGCAAGAGAAAGAGAGAGAAGGAAATATCCTCAAGAATTTTTCATGAGCTGATAAAACGGTCGAGACTCTGGAGAGAGAAAAGAGAGAGAGAGAGAGAAAGAAGGAAAAAAGAAAGTCTATACCAATCCTCTTAAACTCTCAAGATACGCTCCTCAATATACACTTACAATGCGTTGGCTAGGACGTGAAATATTCAAGTAGATACTCTAGTATTTATAGAGGAAAAGAGGAGGAAAACATACTAGAAAGGGAACATACAAATAAAGCACATTAGCTTATCTTTAGTTTTCTCTACAACTTTAAGCTTGTGAAATCCACGAGACATTAAAATGAGTGTAGGGTGGATAAAGAAGAGCTTTCCATGCATACCCCATGTCTTTACATAAACAATGCGAGATAGCGGAAAGAGCAGGGAAGGGAGGACGAGAGGTTCGGGAAAAGCCAATAGGGAGTCATCCTCTCTCTCTTCCGTATTCTTCCCATATACTCAAAACTATAGTGAGAAAAATATCCATTTCTACATATAGCTCAAATAATATAGACAAAAAGAAGAAAAGCACTCTCAGTGCACGACACACGAGGTCAGATGACAAAATTCTTTCAGAGACAAATCTATTTTGTCAAGAAAGAAATCCCTCGATAGAAAACTTACTTCCTTTCTCCCCTTTAAATCTCTTTCCCTTGACGTCCTTTCTCCCCTCCCAGCCCCTCACTCCCCAACTGGCTTTAGACCAGAGATCACCAAATACCATGGAATTATGCATAGTTATTAAATGAGACATTAGGGACTTTCCCCTTACCCACCATTACTAGTAACGCATTCAGCTATAGTAACGTTGGCTCATATCTAAACAGTAACATTATCCCCTCTCGTCCCACAACTTTCTCTCTCTCTCTCTCTCTAAGGAGATACGAACTGAAATGAAAAAAGTATTTAACTATCAACCACATTATTTACGCACAAGTTTATCACTCCTTAGCCCTCAACTGGCGTCATTGGAAACCTTTCCCTGCATGCACTCCATCATTGGAGAAAGTAACTACTCCACATTGTTCTTTCATGCAATTTCCAATAGAAATCATTTTCTCTCTCTCTCTCTCTCTCTCGCCCTATACATCTCCCAGTAACTAATCTCGTTAAGAGAACTCTGAGAGTAATCCGCATTAACACTCCAAAGAGATGCTCAACTAAAAACACATACTGATATATGCATAGTAATATGTACGTACGTTCACAATATTCCCACAAGTACCTATTCAATACCATTTGACCCACCGCAATCCTACTTTCTCCAACAACTGATTCCTCTCCAGTGCAAGCACATTAGCCAAAGCTTAGCCTAGTGTTCCAATACTACGTGTGTATGAAAAAACATGTGTGCTAATCAGTGTTGTTCCAAATAGTAGGGAGGGAAAAAATATGTACGTGTGCAGTCTGAGGCTTGGTAATGATTCTTTTAGGGAAGTGAAGAAATTAGGATGTTGTAATGGGAAGATATATGTACGTGTATTTATATCTATACGATAGATATGTAAGTTATAACTAAAGTTGAAGTGGAGGTTGCGGTAGATTAAGTTACAGCATGAGACATGGGTGATGTAAGAGGGAAGAAAGAGAAGCTGCAATGAACTGTGCCCATCTAATTAAATTGTACCTTTGACACACAGAAATATATGTAATTAAGAAAGAAGGCGAGGTGGAGAAAATAACTCTGAAAAGAACCTGCGAGGATTGCGTGTCAAATTATCGACTTATTTCCTACTCTCTGCATAAGGTGATGGTAGTTTTTTCTCCACCTTTCTCTCTCTCTCTCTCTCTCTCTCTCCCTCCTATCCCTGAGCCTGGGGTTATATAACTGCATATGTAAGTGATTACCTATAAAAGGGAATAACCACAGAGAAAGCACCAGACAATGACAGGTTTTTGGGTCTAATTAAAGTTATGGAGAAGTAGAGGAGTGGAGATGGTTGAGCGTAGGAAGGGATATTAGAAAATGCGTAGATACTTTATAGGGAATAACCTCTATGGCACTGATAACCTAAACGGATGAGCAGATTAGGATTGGTTCACTGAGCCAAGCATATAGGGGAAAAGGTATGGTGAAAGTTACACACACACATGCAAACATATACACATGGAGAGAGAGAGAGAGTAAGGTATAGAGAAGAATAGCTCATTTACTTTTGATGAGGATTTTTCATGTATTATACGAGCATTCCTCATCAAATTAAATCCAGACGGAGGGGACTAGACAGGCTATTTATGATTAGCAGAGAGAGAGAGAGAAAGCTTGGGAGACAGTAGGAGTGAAATCAAGGAATAAATCCACTACTCCCGAACGCTTGAATTTGACAGAAGGGGTGAGTGGTTGAAAGAGAAATTCCTTGGCACAGGTGTTCCCAGTTAGAGCATTAGTATGCAAGTAAAATATTCTTGTGTAGATATAAATTTAATTGTGTGTGTGTAGATTCAAAAGGAAGGAAAACAAATGTACGAATGTGGACGTATATCCTTATCTTACATGTTTAATCGTACTACTGTCACCATGACACACGCGAACACACTCAACTACCAAAACACGCTCGCTCCTTAATAATGAAAAAAATCAACAATTCCATCAGATGGGAGAAAGCTCTGGTACTTGAGGAATGAAAAGTCTGGGTAACCACCTCTCGCACACTAGAAATGAAGTCAAGGGAAGGAGAGAGGAAAATTTGAAAAAGATGAATGTGTTTTCATGCTAATTTCTAATAATAATAATCATCATCGTCATCATAGTAATTCCAGCCAGATTTTTTCCATGTATAGTAAGGATTCTATGATATTCATATATTCTATGTACTATTCTTGATTCCACTCAGTACACCCAAGACATTCTAGTTCATTAAGTATTTTGTGTTGGGTGAATATACTCTATGGAAGAAATGGCAAGGAGGTCTGAGGAAAGTGTGTTTGTACGGATATAGTGGAATGTTTGTTGGGAAATGGCCGTTATTTGCAAACTTACTCAATTCACAACAATTCTCCTCATTTCCGGCTCAACTCAATTCACTTCCTCCTACCTATTTTATGGTTTTCCGGTTCAAATAATCGATCCGCTCCAAAACAACCACTTGCCTAGGCCTTTCATATAAGAACGTGTTCTTTTCTATATAATTCATATATATATACAATACGACGAGAATACCCTAGTAATTTACAACCAATCCAAGGGTTGAGGCTTCTGCTCTACAAAATCCCTAAGTCCTCAAATTTACTTTCTCCGTCTAGATCCCTGGTTCAAGTCAATTTTTCATCCGTGAGAGTAAGCATGCGCTATTTTTTTAGCTCCCAAAAAATATCATGTATCTCTCAACTCCCAAACCTTTCCCCACTTTTTAACCATTTGACGGCTTGTCCTGTCTCCCTATGTAATTCAAAAATCTAATAATTCGCCATTTCAAAACAAAATTGAGGAACACGGAAACGGAAGGAAATGCGCTAATTTACAAATAGCGAAAACAAATTTTGCAAAAAAAAATCCATCACTAAAAATGGTAAAAGGATGGAGAAAGCAAAATCCCAATGATTTCTCACATTTCCACTTATCTAAACCCAAAATTTACCACATTGAGATTTATTAGGTGATTAGAATAAGAAGGGACATGCATAGCGGTAAAAGAATTAACTCTGGGAAGGGAAACTACCCAGGACTAAATAATAAAAGAAAAGAAAACCACTTGATAGAGAAATAGGAAGGGAACGATAAAAATGTTGAGCTAAAGAAAATTTTATTGGTAGGAGAAAACAAGGGAAAGCCTCAATGAGGGTGAGGTGGAATGGTGAAAGGAGTGAGCAGTGGTAATCACAAGGGATCACATTGTCTCCTCAAATTGTAAGTTAGGATTAGGATGCATCACAAGGACAAGCAAATATTTAAATTCCCTAAGAAAGGAGCCGCGTGGCGTAATGATGGTGGAGATAACATCAGATGAAAGACATTTTCTCATAGTAAGGCCAGCCGAGTCAGTTACATCAGTTACAAATACATTGAGGGCTGGAGCAGTAGTAGAGTTTACTCTTAGCTTAACTTCATTTTTTTCCATAGCTCTGTGTACATCCACGCATACACATCCACACACACATCCACACACACACACATGAACAACCACCAGTCAACTTTATGGAAGTGAATGGATGGAAATGACGTGAGAGGATTCGAAATGACCAGAGGCAATGTAATATATACTTGCATGAGCTTATGTAAATTGGTCTCGTCTCCCAATGTAACTCTCTCTCTCTCTCTCTACTTTCTCTACTACCATCCAACTACTCCTCTACTACTCCGCTAGTGGCAGAGAAAAGCTTAGAACTTCGTGAGGAATCAACCATCAAACTCACGTCTTTCCCACAACGTCTACTAAAGCATTCTGCCCGCTCGACTTTCTCTCTCTAGCTTGTTTCATCTTTTTTTCCTATCCTCCTCTTCCTCCTCCTCCTCCTCCTCCTGTACATCTCTTTCTCTGACAATGGATTAGATGGCTGTGATCGACTAAACAGTAAACAGAGACCTGGTTGTCGATATCGATGCAACTCCCATAAAATGAACAAGTCAGCGTGAGGGAGTGAGTGACTAGATATCCTCCACATTATTTCAAGTCGTCAAAATCAACTCTCTATTTCCATGAGGATTTCTTTCCTCTCATGTAGATAGAGTATAGCTTGCATATTATTCTGCTCCTACTTTTATTTTTACTCTCATACCATTACTGAGATGAAAAAATATTTCTACACAAATGGTATAAATATCCAAGCTATTATTTACTATCCTCCTGGATTTATCCTCCTCTCTATCTCACTCTCTCAATTATTCTTTCTACTCTCTCTCTCTCTCCCCTCTCTCTCTCTCTCTGTCTCATTGAACAACAAAGGACGGAGAGGGAAAACGCCAAAAACAGTCATTCCTTCTTTTATAGCTAATTTTTCCTTGCTATTCTTCCAAAATCCTTACGGGTGTATGTGTGTGTGTGTGTGTGTGTATAGTTATGGAAATTAATTAGAAACCTTTTCTCCTGTTTCTACTCAAAAAAAGAGGATTAATTTGAGGAAAGGGAATTTTCAGGGACCTTTCATGACTTCAACTAATTACTTCCTACCTGTCTGTCTCCCCTCCCTTCCCTACTCATAAAGGTGTTGAGACAAGGAAGCTTATGGAATTCCATCCTTTTTTTAAAACCTTAGGAAATTTAAGTGTAAGTATGAGAGAGAAAGTGTATGTGTGTGTGTGTCTGGTTATGTGTGTGACTTGAGGCATGAAGCAGTCAACTTTTGAGTATGTAGCCTAAGTACAGGGTTTTTTTTCGCAAGGGAGACCTGAGTTGAGATTAGATACATGCATTCAGTGAAACAGGACAAATCCAATTAGTATCGAGCAATCCCAAGGGGGTCTGATTTCCCAAAGAATAAGGATGCCTTAATTCTTAAGTGGGGCCTGTTGGGATTCCCCAAACATCCAAGGAGGGTGGAACTCGTTTGTTACTTTTCCCGAAACCTACACATACCTACATATTTTCTTATGTTAGCACGTGGCTCTTATATCAATGAGGCTTTCTCCACAAGAAACCCTATACCTATCCCTCTTTTATTTCTTTCCCTTCCTTCACTTTTTCTTCATCCCAAGACTGGCTCGGCCCTGACTTACTTAATTACGCCTTACCTACTTTCTCTCATCTACTTTCACTTACATGGGGCACGTCTAAAACTTCATCCTAAAATACTCTTCTCTTCTAAAACTATTTCAACTATCTTCTTCTTCCTAGCATTTTAACTACGAAGGAACACCATTCTCTTGAACTACACTTTGATTTTTTACCAATAAATTTCTCACTCCTAGAAAACAGATACACTTTTGAAGAATGAGACAGACAAATCTTGGTATGTGAGATTAAAAAATTTCAAGATATGTATGAAAATTTCGTACAGACTATTTTTTAGAAACATTTAAGATACCATAAATTTGAGTAAAAATATATACATACCTTGTTTGAGAGGCTTGGCGGTAAATAGCCATGAATTTGTCAAATGAGTTTTTAGTGGGATTTTATGGATGCGTAATTATTGAGGATTTGAAAGAAATGTTAATCTAGGGCTGAAGTATGTAGAAAATCTGGACCATAGAATTTATGGCTATCTTAAACTTTACCTTCCATGAATGCGTATGTACAGGTAGAATCAATAAAGGAATCTCAACACATGATGAAAGTTAGAGCATTAACATTCACATGGTTCGAAAGATCGATTAGCCTGGTTTTTTTACACGGTGTGTGAGCAGTGTTGCCGTCCTTTGCCTCCCATGGATTTCTTTTTGAGTGTATTATAATAAGAGTAGTGAGGGGAAAGAAATGATGGCGTTGGTTGGGGAAATATGTGGAGAAGCTCCGGAAATATGTAGATTTGTAGGAAGGAATACACCGTCACCATTACTTTCACCAGTAGGCTTTCTCCTAATGAATAGCTATGCATAAGGACTTGATATATGGAGATCCTGGGGTTTTCCGGTGGGGAAAATAAATTTCAAAAGAAACTCCTTCCAACTATTCCAACACATAACAGGTTTCTATCTAAAAGATGGGAAAGATTGGGGGAAAGGGGTGACGTGTGAATGGTTAAAAATTTTGATCTTGTTGATGCTCGATTTTTTGCCAGGGTGATTTTTCTTCCTGTTAAAAGATTGATTTGAGCTTTAGGCTCCGACAATTTTTTTCCCCTACTCTTACAAGATATATGCAAGCTATTGGGGAAAGTTGTTGGAAATGGGAAGAGGATACATTTACGTACATGAGACGGCCTTGTTATTCTATGGCATGGTTCAAGTGTCAATTCCTTATGTGTGTACAAGTATTAGGGAAAAGGGGAAAGGTTTACACGTTTTTGAGTGAATTTCATTTCCTTTTCCTAATATGAATCACATAGGGAGGGAGAGAGAGAGAAAGTGTGTATTTGTGTGTGAAAATATCCAGAGCCATGAGGATGAGCCAGGAGGGAAAGAACATTCCATTAAAATAATAGAAACGTTTCTTTGGAAAAACCAAAGGATTTCCTTCTTTGTATATGTAAGAAATGAGCGAGTGATGTTGCTTTTTATCTCTTATGTTCAGCTAAAAATACTCTTGTTGGATTATTTCCGCTCTTGTGTCGTATATAGAGACATAGTAGAAAATACCATGTCATTCCCATTACTCCAATTGACGAGATTGTGGGGGGAAAATGTGCCATTTTCTAAAATTTAAGCATTTATTTGTCACGTTATAGCAAACTTTCACTGCTTTCTCCTATATAATTTCTTCCTCGTAGGGAGGTAAAGAGAGATGGTAAGGATTTGTATTGAGATTAAAGTACTGTGCAGGGCGGCTGGGCTCAATGTAAGCAAAATGTGATGAGGAGAAAGTGGAGAAAGGTGAGAGACTTGAGATAATGATAGAAATTATAAGTCAAGATAATCAAAACCAGTCTAGTGGGAAAGGAAAGAACAATCGGGGATTTCATTTGCCCGTTCATGTTTCCGCCAGCAAGTAAGAAGAGATTCACTTCTACCACTGTCTTTTTCTTTCCCGTCTTCTTCCTCCTCTTCTTCTCATTCCTTCCACTGAATAACGGGTTCAAATAGGGAAAATGACACCGAAAGTTTTCACAATGAATCTCTTTTGCTCCTCATTTTCCCTTCCTTCAATCTTTATTCTCTACCTTTCACACTGACTTTCTCCATTTTCTCTCATTCTCTTCTACTCGGATACTTCTCTACTCTGGGATATATTTACATACTATTTGATGTAGGAAGAAATATTCGTTTAAAACTTTTCCTCTGCAATGCCATCATGGAAACCATCCAGGATTTTCTTCATTCATTTTCCCTTTGAATGCCCAATATGAGGGCTTTAGATAGACTAAAAATGACCATAATGTTAAACAATGTTTTTTCCATCTTTTTCTACCATTTCAACGGTTGTAAGCTTCGCCATGAAAAAAGAACTTTCTCTCCTCATCATCACCTTCTACCTTTTTTACCCTACTTACTTTCTCCATATATGGTTATGTCATTTTTATTTTGCTTTCTCTAAATTTTAAGATAGACAATGATAGCAATACTTAAAGCAAGAAAAGGTTGAAATAAAAAAAACAAGTTGGAAATAAAACTTGGAGCTAAAAAAAGAGATTTTGCCCTGGGCAATTTTCTTTTCCTCCCTTTTTCCGCTTCCTCCTGAATGTCATCCCCACATTGGAGTAGTGAAGTGAGGACAAGAGTATATTAAATATTTGTTGATATTTTGAACTCATGTGTCAATCTCAATATGTGTAATTTTCTTTTCGTGCTGGTAGGATATAGGAGAAAGTATAGGATTTTGATGAGAAATTGGATATATGATCGTTGTCATATTTTCTAAGGATTGAGGGGGGAGAAAAAGCTTTTTTGGGTTAAAGTGAAAGCTTGGTTTAAAGCCTCTGACTATCTCCAACCACTTGCCTTTTATCAATTGCTTACTCAGACATTCCATTTTGGAGAAAGTCATGGTCCTATGGCGATTCTTTAGTGAGAGATGAATTGAGAAAGGAAAGAAGAGGGGAGAAAAGAAGGGTTAGGAAACATGAGCCAGGAGAAACATCAGCTTTCTTCTTGAATCTGACGGATTTCAATCGTTTCTGCAGGTGTTGTCATGCTAAGAGATTATGTCTCTAATCTCTCCATGCTTCAATTTCCTTTGCTTGGGAAATTCGAAGAAAACATAGATATTGAAGGAGGAGATCGTGAGGTTGCACGTAGATAGGGAAACATCATGGATTTCCATAGAATATACTAAAATATATGGTTCGAACATTGTTTTCTTTATATGACTTTCCCTTTCTCAAGGAGAATTATCCAGAAAAAAGATTGAGCTTCGAGAGAGAGAGAGAGAGAGAGAGAGAGAGAGAGAGAGAGAGAGAGAGAGAGAGAGAGAGAGCTTAAAAGAAGGGGAGAGATGAAGGTAAAGAAATGAGAGGCGAAAGTATTCCAAGAATAAATGAGAGTTTGGAGTGAGAGAGAGAAAGAGAAAGGAAGAAAAGGGAAATGAGAGTAGCGGAAGGGAAGGAGAATACCGAGAGTTTTAGTTGCACGTGTTAATAATTGGTGAAGATTTCTTGAGCTGGTAAGTGAGTGAGTATGTGAGGACGTTTCATCCAAAAATTATATAATCTCTAGTGGAAAATTGCTTTCCAATGTTTTAGTTTTAATGGGACGAGGCTTAAGTTTCCGAGTAGATTCAAGTGAGGAAGATGGAAGATTGGGAGAGGCAAGCCATCAAATAGTAGTTAATTACTAGCACACGAGCTGATTGTGGATGGATTCCAATTCCATCCATTATTGCATATATAGGGCATCCAGAATTGAGAACTTTCTCTTCTATAGACCTTTACACTTTGTCGACAGCAGTAGATATTCTTCCCAAAATTCGTCCACACTTTCACCCGCTTTCACCCGCTTTCACCCACACTCTTCCCTCTATATATCTCTCTCTGCCTTTCTCTCTGTCTTCCCTAATAGACATACAAAGCCATTGAGATGGAGGACTTTCAAGGGAGCCAAATTGACGATATGTTCCCACATATCCTCTTCTCTCTCTCTCCTATATTTAAAGTCCCGTTTTAAAAGGTGGAGAGAGATACATACTTGTAAGTGAAGAGAAATAATATTATCCTCGTGTGGTGTGCATGTGCCGCAATAAAGCACAAAGCAAAAGCTGGTGGATTTGAAGAGTAGAAAGCTATATCCAGTTGACACGGGGCCAAAATCAATAGCAGTGGAATTTGCATATTTTCAACTCCATTCATCCCACACCCAAATTACTCACTAGAGGCGACTACATCCCGGCTTTTAAAAATCCTCACTTCTTTTACCCTTTCCTCTAATAATTATTAGATCCCTCAATACATCATCTTTATTTTTTGAATCTGCGAGAAAATACATACATATATATCTATGTAATCAAGTCATCCATATCCTTCAACTGCATTTCTACACTTTATCACTGTACTTTCTCCTTTCAACCATACTTTCTCCACTTATTGGAATAATTCCATTAATTTGTGTACATATATTAAAAATGGCTAAGACCTACTCAAAAAGAAAGTTGGGGAAGGAAATTATTTCACAAATGGATTTACATTGTTTCATCCCAATTTCCCTCTCTCTCCTTTATATAAATACCCGTGGTGAAAGCAATTTTCTCCCAATCCTCTGCTTCAATTTCCGTTTTAGCTTTCCATTTTTCATGGAACCTATGAACATTGATAGGGGGAGTGGAGTGAAGGGTCGGGGAAGGGAAATCAATGTCTCACTTATGAGAAGAGAAACAGAGCTCACCGTGAGAATGTAATTAGTCGATTTTCAAGTCAAATTCTCAAAATTACAATCATGGGCAAAGTGTTAAGGGATAGGAGAGTGGAATTTTCTATCGATTCCTCAGCTCTGATTTTCGTGGTTGTATCGTTGGAGACCAGGCTGGGAATTTGCGCCATGGGGGGAACAAGTAAATGTCTAAAGGGACGGAAATGTTAGTATGGTGTGTAAATGTGGCTTTCTCCGTGTATTCTCATGTATGTACTAGAATATGGGAAAGTGGAGTCTGCAAAGCTGACTGTCTCTGCCTCTCTCTCTCTCTATCTTTCCCGCTCATAGCCCAGTAGTTAGTGTGAGCGCTCATTGACTTGTCTTTATGACTCTGTTCGTGTATCTCTCAATCCCTAGTGAATTGTTTGCTTCTGTGAACTTGCACAAGAACTTGAGTACTGTAAGTAGTCACCCATCTGTGAAAACAAAGTACGACTTTGGAATACGTAAATATTCAGAGGGCTGACACAGCAAGGATGCTAAAGCTTATATAGACGCTCTTCCAGAGAATATACACCCTTTCCCAAACTCTGCTAGACATACACTATGAGGAGCACCGGGCCTGTCACATTACGAAAGAGCTCAATCCCTTCCTCTAACCGATGTACCCATACACCTCAAACTGAAATAAGCCACACTCCCTAACCCATCCACAACTTTATCATTATTTATTTTCTTCCAAGGCTGGTCAACGTGCTAACATCCCATGAATCCTTCCAATGAATCTATACATAGAAAAACATATAGTGCGGAAAAGCGGCAGCCGGCTTTCATTATTTCAACACAGCTACTTCTACTTGCTCAGAATCACAAATAATTACTTACTCCAAACATGATGCTCAATCGTCTTGTAACTTAGCCACGCTCCATTCCTCTCCTACCTCTTATGCTCTCCCTGACTACAGTTATCACGGGCTTTCTCTCTCTCTCTCTCTCTCTCTCTCTCTCCCTCTTTATCTTTTGGGAAGGAAATAAAAGGGAAAAGTAAATGAGTCGCTAGCTAATTAAACACATGGAGCTCTCGACGAGTAGGTAGTGAAGGGAAAGTATATGAAGGTTGTAAATCTCACCGCAGAACCTTGTCCTCCACGTCACCGCAACGGATTCCTAATTTATAACATGGGGGATTTACCCTGAAAAAAAAAATACAAACTCATCTCCTCCTTTCAACTTTCATCAAATAATTTTTACGTAGGAAAAAGCTTCCCTATAGTTGATGGGAGAGAAATTGATTTGATTTTCATGAAATTACTCCTCGCAACTTTTTGTTTCCCTAATACGTCATATCTTGTAGGTTCATTCCCAAGTGGAGAGACGGATTTTTGTCAATGAGTTTTAGTTGGAGAAGAAAAGATTCCCTACTTTGGGACTTTCTCTATTAATGCTTTCCTTTCCGGTGCTTTCACCCCGAGGAGCTTTTCCTTTGGCAACTTTCCCTGGAATTGAAGAGTTGTCTGAGGGAAAGTCATGGAATAGTTGAGTTACATTTAGCACTTGCTTTCACCTCTACTTTCTCCTTATAAATTGGAGGAGGGATTTTCTTGAAATGCAAAAACTAACCTTTCTCTGCTCCTTGGATGATCAAATGTTATGAAAGTATATACAAGGCCCGCAGCTGGTCCGGAACAAGGAGAGGAGAATAGCTCTGAAATTCCCTTCCTCCCTTTCCCTTCCCATAAAAATTGTCTTTTTTCTCCATTCTTAAGAGAATTAACGAGGACTTCTTATCTTTTATGCACGGAATCATACTTTAAATGGAAGGATTGAGTAAAAAAAAGCGTATTCATTCTTATGTGATGACGGGTATAGTCCATGTATGGAACAGCCAGTTCAGTCCAGTGGTGAAGTACCTGGCCTCGGCCAGGGAATGGCATGGATTCGATCTACCCAGATAA